>PVIR01003495.1:0-88155 GCA_004026965.1 Petromus typicus
AAAATTATGTAGTTTATTTCTTAAGTTCACAAATGTTTTATAGTAGCTTTTACTGAAATAAAATTTCATGATTTTTTTAGGCTTATGAAAAAGAATAAGCAAGATTAAGACGAGCAAGCATAAAAGTCAGGGTAAATTACTATAATTCATGTTGGTTGCTTATGAAAGTAGGCACAAAAGTATATGATTGTCTTTGCCTATAGCTTACTAACAGAATGGAAAATGTTTATGTACTGTATGTGTATGACAGTTGTGATATGTAGCTTTAAAATATAGACAATTTTAGAGAATTTATACTTATTCTCAATTCTTTCACAGTGACTAAATGGAAAGCTTGCTGTATCATTACTCTATAATTTTATTTTGACCATTAAAAATCAAGGCCAAGGATTTAGCTCAAACACAAGGGCCCAGGTTTGACCCCCAGTAACCACATACATCAGTACAGAATATAGTGACTCACACCAACAAGCAATCAGTATCACATACCACGGTGCCAGTGCCAAGGTGGTGGCTCACACCTGTAATCCTAGTACTTGGGAGGAAGAGGCAGGAGGATTTCTGAGTTCAAGGATGAGTTCAGTAGCAGCCTGAACTATAAAGTGAGACCTTGTCTCAAAAAACTAAAAAAAAAAAAAAAAAAAAAAAAAAAAAAAAAAAAAAAAAAAAAAAAAAAAAAAAAAAAAAAAAAAAAAGCATCATACTGGAGAAAAAGAACAATCAAATAGCCTATTGTGTCCATTTTAAAGTAAGCTATCTTATTCTAAAATCATGTATAATATTCAGCAAGTATTTTTAAGCCAAATTTTCAAAATAGATGGCAGCCAAAAATGAAGGTTGATCTTTCCAAATATATTTGTTTTATCTCCAAATGTGAGACTTGATTACATTTTCAAATGCATAATATCAAACAAAAGTTGAAGTATAGGTACATAAATCAACAAATGCAGGAAAGAGAAAGCTAAGGAAGAGGAGAACAGAGAATGGTCATTTGTTATATTTTGAAACTGTAAATGGCTTTTCATTTCAAATTGTACATCTTGAGAAGCAAATTCAGTTTTCATCTTACTCAAGACTACTACCTTACTGGTAAAATGATCATTCTTTGTAATTAGTTTCTAAAACATTTATCAAGATACCTTCACTCAGTTGTTTGAATAATGTAAATTGCTCTATTAAACTCTTCCATATTTATCATTAAGTAATGTAAAATAATTCTACTCGGAAAATATGATATATTTGAATTTGTTTTGAATATATTGTTTATTTCACGTCATAAGTTACTTCTTTCAATGTAGACCACTTATACAAGTCAATAAATTATATTTCCATGCTAAATAAGGGAGAAATGAAATTCTGAGTGTTATAAAGTGTGAAAAGTAAAATATGTATAATTCTAATAAATTCAGTTGATATATTTTAGGATAAAGAAAATAAAAGTTGGGTTTGTTTACCATGCTAATTTTATCAGTAAAGGCATTATCAAACTTTTTTACTATTGAAAATCTAGTCATGCTCTCTGACCAGAGAAACAAAAACTTTCAGCAAATATCTGAGCAATTAATAATTTCTGTGAATTTTTTTAGAAAAAAATCTCACTTTGACACAAAATTCCTCTGTTAAAAATAACTCTATACTGTTAATCTATTCCTAGTTCTATTTATTGGAGTGCAGATATTGATGTATATGAATTAAAACACCATAGAAAAAATAAAATTTGTTGTAGTTAAGAAATTAAATTTTGCAAAGCTTTCATCTTCTTTAAAAATTGATTTCATTTGGTACATTTTATATACACATTATGATCACAATGGATACTGAGAATTTGTACCAGATTATAACATGACTTATTTCTCATTTTTCCCATTCCCTCTCCCAACTTCTTGCCTCTATGTACATAAACTGTTTCCTTTTTATCGTCATATATTTCTTTCTTTTCTTTACTTATTCCTACTCCCTTTTACTTTTGAATATTTTTCTTAGTGTTTCACAATACCTATCATACATTTCAGAAATAACTTACAACTTCATTTCCTCATACTTGAGAAAATATATAGTTACACATTTATGTCCTATTAATTTCACGTCTGAGTATATCCTAAAAGTACATCAATTGGAGTGTAAAGAACTCAAATTTATCATTTTTTATGGCAAAGTAATACTCCATTTTGAAATGAACAGACATTTCTCGGGGGAAGAAGTAAAAGTGGCTAAGAAACATATGAAGAAATGTTCGGCATCACTGGTCATTTGAGAGATGCGGATGAAAAACAACAATGAGATTTCATCTTACTCCACAAAGAATGGCTGCTATCACAAAATCAACCCACAGCAAATGCTGGTGAGGCTGCAGGGAGAAAGGAACCTTTCTCCACTGTTGATGGGAATATAGACTGGTGCAACCACTGTGAAAGGGTTTGATCCCCAGTTTGATTTCCTCTATGGAGATTCCTCAAAAATCTAGGATTAGAGGTCCCATTTGAATCTGCTCTTTCTCTGCAAGGAATACACGTGAAATAATTTGAAAATTCATATCACAGCAACTTATGTGCACTCATGTTTATCAGTTTCTGATAGCTAAATCTTGAGAAGAGCCTAAATGCCTATCAACATGAGATTGAATAAAGAAAATGTTTTTTTTTTTGTTTTTTTATTCTGTTTTTAATGAAATGGAGTATTAGTCTGCCATAAAGAATGATAATTTGAGTCATTCATGCTTTTATCTTATATTTTATAAATTGTGCAATATTATTGAGAGTGGGTCTTTATGCTTGGTCTCTGAGAAACAAAGGGATACAGGTACATAATTATTGTTTTCTTCCTTCTGTAATGATGACACATTAAATTACAGCAACCTAGGTCTGTTATTTAACTATTCTCCTAAGTCCGAACTGAGACTTGACTCTCACTGGGTTATGTCCTCAAGGTATGTCCTTTTCTTTATAAATAATTCAAACTTATCATTCTTTTTTTTTTTGAGACAAGGTCTTGATTTGTAGTTTAGGCTGGTACTTAAGAAAAAGTATCTTCCTGTATGTTTATACACAGACATGTGCATACACATATTAAAAAAAAATCACTTGAGTGACTAATGATTTTAAAAAATCTTTTGGTACTTTTGTACATAGATACAAAGATTATTTTAAGGTATTTTCAGCTATATTTCATGATCCTAATTGAGACTTAAAATATTAAAATGTTAAAAGAATATAAATGTTGGCATTAACTGGGATAAAAGACTAGGAAGAAAAAAATATAACCTATCCTAAACTTGATGTTTTCTTTCTCCTACAATTCAATCATGATTTAATGGGGGACATTATTCAACATTTCTTTCTCAAGATTTATCACAGAGTAACTAGAATAGGAATGAACCAGTTACACAAATATGTCCATTTCTGAACGCTGCCTTTTGGTCCATAAAGCTTCTGTTTTCCTTTCTGAAGGGTGTTAAAGAAACGAGTGAGAGCACACAGTGACTGTAGGTTTACCCAGGACACCTCTTTCATACAGCCTGATTTACAGCCTACACTTGGGGCCACTTGAAAGAATTATATCTCAGAGTATTGTCCAATGCTTAAAACACTAAAGAAAATGATTAGCTACTGCATTTTAAATATTTTATTTATTATAAATAGGATCAACAAAGCTCAGAAAAGTAAAATTTCTTCTCCAAACTTACATATAGAATCTAGGGAATCAACTCTTAAAGCATATCTTTTAAGTACTAATTTGGTTTTCTTTTCACACAGGCAGAGTACTTCATTTTCACCTGCAACTCTTTGAAGTATTTGGTTTACTCTTATAAGTGAATCCAATAATCCCAGATGATTGACTGTGTTCTTAGGGATTTCCAGATTGACTTCTACCTCTGAAGCTCATTACTTTGGAGAAGCAATTGCTTGACTGATTATTTTTTCAATACTAATATTTCTGGATAATTCTTTGATTTCTTCATATCGAGTTTTGTGTTCAAATAATTTGGTAAAAATTAAATTCACACCTTGACCAGATATGTTCTATAATTGAAATATCATACAGACAATGGCAAAACTCTTGTCTGGATTTGATAAAAATATAATTTACTAAAAGGAACTTCACAAAAATATAGCATTCATTTAATGATTTTGAGGTGTAGAAAGGAATATGGAAAGGCACAACTTCATATGTATATGTTTGCATATGTTTTTGAAGGCACTGAGTAAGTTAGTTTCCATTTATTTGCTATAGAACATCATATTAATTGTTTCAAAAACGACAAAGTAAAAAGTTCTGTTTAACAAATGTGTCTGTGTTCATAAGTGAGCATCTTTGGCTTACTAGGAATTGATAACAACATAGTCTCATAACATGTCTGTAGGTAGTTATGGCTCTTTGGAATATTTTGGAAATCCCTCTGCTTCCTATCTGCTGAATTCATTTTGCAATGTTTTCACTACTGTGTTTATTTGCCTCATACTGTAATCCACGGTAGGCCGATAATTTGCAACTTCCATATTTTCTGAGTTTCCACTCTGATGGTGAAAGTAGGAGCATGCTCTATTTTTTACACAACAGATAAAGCATGCAGTTATGTCTACTGATAGAGTTAGAGTACAACAAGAAACTGGTAATCCTTGTCCCTCACTGTAAACCACTCAATTGTATTTTGTCTTTTAGGTTCTTTGGCAGTCATGGGCAGGCCTCCCACTTCTCATATCATAGTGACATGTGTGCTCCCATGTTTATAGCAGTTCAGTTTGTGATAGCTAAACCTTGGAGCAACCTATATGCGTATCATAGAGACTGGATAAAGAAGATGTGGGGTATTTTTTTTCAATATATAAAAAAGAATATTACTCTTCTATAAAAATGATAAGTTTGAATCATTTATACAGAAAGGGACGTACCTTGAGGACATATTAATAAATGAAATAAGTAGTTTACAGATGTGGAAGTGCCATATATTTTCTTTGATATGAGATTATAAAGATATAAATGAGTTCTAGAGTGTGTTATAGACATTGTGAAACAGAAAATATTCAAGGGTGAAAGGGAAATGGGGTAAATAATGAGGGGAAAGAAAAATATGTTGATAAAGGAAACAAAGCTTATGTATATAGGGGGTGGAGGGTTGTAACTGGGACAAGGGAATGGGAAAAATAAGAATTAAGTCTTGACAAAATTCATACAAATTCTTAGTGTTTATTGTGATCATGATATGTATATAAAATGTACCAATAAAATCAATTAATTAAAAAAGGAAATATACCATTAACAAATGCTAGTGAGGTTGTAGAGAGAAAGGAACCATTCTCCACTGTTGGTGGTAATGTAAACTAGTGTAACCACTGTAGAAATCAATGTGGAGATTTCTCAAAACCTAGGATTACAATTCCCGTTTAGTCCTGATACTTCCTTGCTGGGTATATTCATGAAATAATTGAAGGCATCATATCACAACGACATATGTGCACCCATGTTTATAGCAGCATAGTGTGAAATAGCTAAATCTTGCAAACAACCCAAATTCCCATCAACTAGAGCCTGGATAAAGAAGATGTGGATTATTTTTTAAATAAAATGCATGATTATTTAGCCATAAAAAAATGATAGATTAGAGCCATAGCTAAATAGACACATCTTGAGGCCATAACCATAAGTAACATAAGACATAGGTGTGTAGATACAAAATCATTTATCTAGTGTGAGAAAATTAAAGTGTAAATGAGGAAAACATGTATTACAGTAGTTTGAAATAGGAAGAAAATGTTTAAAGGAAACTAACTGGATTGGGGGCAGGGCAAAGCAAAAATGAAAAGAAAAAAATTGAAGTTAAAAAGGAAAAAAAAATAGAGACAAAGCTTATGTATGTAGTGGGGTTTGGGAGTTGAATTAAGGACAGGGAAGTGGAACATATTTCTTTAATTCAATAACACAGACAAATTTTAGGATAGGGAAATATGACTCCAGTTCTAAATTTTGAAACTCACTCCTGTTAATAATTCTACATATCACTGTAAAACTCTAAGTATGATTTAGATATACTGTAAACTATCATGTAAGTTTTGTTTGTACTCTAAGAATATTTGTATTTTTAGATACATGCAATGCAGTTTTTTGTTTGTTTGTTTGTTTTGTTTTGTTTTGTTTTGTTTTGTGAGACAGGGTCTTGTTTTGTAGTTCAGGCTGGCCCTGAGCTCAGCCTCAAACTCAGATCACAACAGTCCTCCTGCCTCTGCCTCCCGAGATGCAGATCCTCTGTCTGGGATGACAGGCATGAGATGCCATGCCCAGCACTGTGGTATATGGTATTGATTGCTGCTGGGTGTGAGTCTGCATGCCCGGTATTGTATGTGGTTACTGGGGATCAAATCTGGGTCCTTGTGCTTGCAACACAGGCACTGGAACCACTGAGCTATATCCTCAGCCCAGAAAATTTTCTTTAAAGAAAAACTCAGATACATTTAATTTTTGTTCAGTTAATTAATGCATATGTTAATTTTTTCCATGGACTTAAATAAAAAGGAAAAGTCTCATAATGATATTTGGGAATTATACATTTTAACATTGGTACTAATGCATTTCTGATAATTCACTTAGTAGCTTAGTTTTCACCTCCTTGGTTTAAGGATTTGCAGTTGGCATCCTTGGCAGGCATATCATACATATCATGATCATGGAGATACAGGAAAACCAAGGTTTTCAGGATGTAACTGGTTCTCTCTAGATTTTCTAAATATATTTTTATTGCATATTGTTTATGCTTAATTTCGTTCGATAATCGCAGAGTTGAAGAGATGTGACTAAAACCACATGGCCACAACCTAAAATGCTATGATGTGTCTCTTTCTAGGACAAGTTTCTTTGCTTTCTTTATAATAATTTAATTATCTTCATTTTATAAAAGAGATAAATGAATCCTGATATATGAACACAGATGCAGTCTAGCACCAAAATTTAAAAGTTAAAAACTGTGTTTATTATTTAAATATTTTTGACATTGAAAAACATAGAGATTAGCTACAAAGGGATAGAGGGAGACAGTAGAGAAAATATCCAATTTACTGAAAGCAAAGAGCACAAGATTTGTAAGATTTTATACAATTTGTTTTTGGTGGTGTATTATGTAGATAGAAAAAGACCAGAACATAAGATTAAAGAGAAAGTGGGAATATACTTCAAATGAAGGTCTCTCTTACTAAGTTAATGTGTTTGATCTAGTCATACTTTATTAATCTAGTGTTATTACAAAAAGCAGAGTTGAATTAAGCTTCTCTAAATGGTTACTGAAGAGATATTAGCAAGAAGAGATTACAGCAGTAGTAATGATTGTGATAAGAAATCACCACTGGATTTTCTTCATGAACGAAAAATAATAAAAGTAACACAGTTCAGGTCTCTGGTTAAAATGACAGATAGAATGACTTTGCTTCATGCTATGGTAAATACTGCACTATGAAAGGAACACAAAAGGAATTGCAATAAAAGATGTTGAGAGAAAAGATCAATTTTCTTTTAGAATAGTTGGCTTTAATTGTCCATTAGCGTTTAAAGGAAGTATTTTGTAAATAACTCATAAGGAAGCTGAAAATATTGAAATGTAGTTTCCAAGCCTGGTATTACTTGTATATCTAGACAGTAGATATCTATTGATGTGGTAGATATGACAAGACTGAAAAAGAGCCAGGTCCCTTTGGTAAGAAGTATGAGATCATTTCCATTTTGATGGTTTAGAAGAATATTCAAATCATCACTCTTTCAACTCCATATTTATTGTGTTAGTGGTGAAGTTATCAGTGTCATATTTCCTGGATTTTTTTTTCAAAACAAAGAATAACATTTGCAGAGGTCAAAGATGCCATGACAAAATCATATAATTCTGAGGAAATCAAATGGTTAGAAAGCATTTGAGCAAATGGGTAAGCACAATTGGAACATCTATGGTGATGTCAAGGAGCAAAAACTAGAAGGGTATGAAGGAAATCAGGACATAAAAGTATAAAGCCCAACACAATAAAGCAATATAGAGATGAACTATTTATAATAGCATTACAGAGACATTTTACAAATGTTTATTTATGTCTTTCTCCCAATTCTGAGATAAAAATTACTAAGAAATGATTCAGAACTTAGCTTAAGAGAGAGCTTCAAGTCTGGCTAGAGCAAGTGAACCGCATGCCTGTCTTCTGAGCCTAAAGGTTGAGACTCTGTCTCCCTGCAGATTCAGAGACCCTTAGGGACTTGAACACACTCGCTCCCATGGGTTGAACCTTGTCAGCGGCCATCTTGATAGCCCCACCCCTCTTGTCTCTCATCCATTGCCTCACTTTCCCCCATAGCTAATGCCATATAGACCACCCACTCACAAAGTGCTTTTATTGGGCAAAACCCTAGGTCAAACCTATAGACCCTCCCTTCCTCCTAGCCTTCACCCCGCCCTGTGACCTTTTGCTATATATGTGACACTTAAGCCTAAATAAATCAGAAGTTCCAGCAACATTCCCAGGCTCTGTGCTTGACTCTGCACCTCACCCTCTCTGGCCGGGAAAACCTTACATAGACAACAACCAACATTAGCTTTCATCTCCAGGATATTCTGCACCAACCAGTATTTTATAAAATGCATATATTACTAAATTCTAACAGATATGATTAAAATCTGTTACACAATATTTGCATTAGTTTTCTTTTTCATTTTTCCCAAACTTAGTAAATTAACCACTTCAGAAAAACATCAATGCTTTTGGCATTCGTACTGTGTACCATAAGTAGTCATTGCAATCACACTAGATGTTTCACTCAAAACACTGGGTGAAAGTATTAACCTCAGAAACTTTATTGTCTTATTTCCAACAGTTTTGCTGTTGAAATGCACTGAAAAGAGAAATAGATAAGATAAAGAGAATTTTTGAATGACTTACATAAGTTTTTAGAAAATCAACTTTTTCTCTATATCAATTCTATATATTAAAAGTAACATTGACACATATATTTCATATTTTATAAATTTATCAAAATTGTATCCAGCACACTGAAAGAAGCACTAAAAAAGGGTCACATTTATAAAATGACCATAATATAACTTCTACTGTCCTGTTAGGTTCTGGAGGAGGGATGGTCTGCCTCCATGGGATGGCATTTTGCTTATCCTCAGGTACATAAGGTGACCATAAGAAGCTAACTCTTCAATGAAAGAGTCTTTATTTTGAATTAGAGCTATTTCACCCTTCCAGCCATAGTCATTTATTGACTACATTAAAAATAGAAATGTATATGACTTTTTCTCCTCTTAGTTCTTTGGTAACTAAGAGAAAAGAGAAAGGTAGAGAAAGCAGACTTGGTTTGGGCAAAGGTGAGGAAGAAGAGTTGACAGCTGGCAGAAGCGTTCTTATATTCTTTCCCCACTTTTGTTTTGGCAAGGACAGGAAGGGGTTTAAGGAAGACTTTTCTTTTTCTTCTAAATCCTATCATGATATCTTCAAGAGTGGCTGTCATCACCAGGAACCCATCAAATGATATGTCCAACTCTTTATAAGAGCAATTCAACTTTATAATTACTTAATTGTCTTCATTAGCTTAGAGGTTTTTTTGTTTTGTTTTGTTTTGCTTTGGGTTTTTTTTTTGTGTGTGTTTGTTTTTTTTTACTTTTTTCCCATCATATTTATGACGGTGTCAAGATCTCTGTTGAAAAACAAAATAATACTGATGCTCTTTTGAAGATAGTCCACATCAATCAACAGAATGCAATTTTGCCCAGTAAGATAATTTTTTTTTCTTCAGAAGTGAGCCAGAACAGCCTTTCTATGTTACCTCTTCATTTCTCTGCTTAGAGTCAAAAGCATTTCTTGGAAGTGATATTGTGAGGATCATTAAAAAACTAATAGCCATCCAGGAACTGTGGCAGATGCCTCTCATCCAGCATCCTGGGAGCCTGAGGCAGGAAGGTTACAAATCTGAACAATTTAAAGTCATATCAAGACCACGTCAAAACAAAAGTACAAATAGTGCTTCGGATACATCTCAGGACAAAAGCTCTAGGCTCAGTATCCAATATTACAAAAACAAATGAACAAAAATCCAGTTGCTATATTGATAATTTAAAAATATGCTTCTATAACAGCTCACTTGTGAGGTGAATTGCATTACCCTTTGATGTATTAGTGAAGCTAAGAATTTTGTACTTAGCCACAATAACTTGAATTGATAAAAATAAATACAGATTTACTGAAAAGAATATGAAATTGTGTATCTGCAGTATTTTATAAGGATTAGTACTAATTATTAAAGTAATCCAATTGACAATATCTTATTAGGTATTTGCTTTTTAAAAATTTAAATTTATTTTATTAAAATATTTAATGAAGAAGGTAGAATATGAAATTAAGTAATAATAGTTATTTCTTTGTAAAATTAGGAAAAAATATCCTGATAAATCCAATTAAATAGCCTGTTTAACTTTAAAAAAAAAACAATTTATGTTTCTTCAGATAGCTAAGAGTTTGCACTTCCTGTTCACAATAAAACTAAGTAAATTATGTACATGTCAGGTTTTTGAAGTTATGTTACATTGATAAACTTAGTTCCCATCAGGTTCATGAAATAGAAATCACTATTTTCATAGAAATGAAAAGCACATTAATAAAGTTTGTAAAGAAGCTATATTGCCAGTCATCTTAAACACTGCCATTTCTGAAATGTAATTGGAATTTATTTTTCTCCTTTAAGACATTGCTATGTTAAAGCAAAGAACATAGAGCAATGTATCACAAGAAACTCTTAAAATGCTTCTGAATGCAAATATAATGTCCCTTACTAGCCTACAGAAAATTATATAATATAAATTCTCTTTGGAAGATTCAATGTATGTTTTGTGGTGACTAGGACATTCTGACTGCAGTAATACATAATTTGAATGATAATTTTAATGTATAAAATTTAACATCCTTTTCTGATTTTAACTTTGCCATAATATTTTGAACAAAAAGAGATGTCTGTTATAATTATAAAGCTAGATTCTCCCTGGCTAAAGTTTTGTTTTGTTGATAATTTTCATTACTGTTTTTGATAATTTGACTACTACATATTGACTAAATGCATAGCTAAGTGAAAGAGTATATGTGTAGTATATATGTGTGTGTGTACATTAAAAATGAGTTTTATATTTTTAACACTGTCTATTTTCAAAAAGCTTACTTTATAATTCTTCAGATATTTGCACCTGGTATGATTCTTGTTTAAGTTCTGAGGTGGCTGCATTTGACAAAGAAGGAGAATCAAACTTATTTTTAAAAATTGCCTCCTTACCATCAAATGCAGGACTGATTTCCCTGCGTGTGGCACACTCGCATGTTGTCTCCCTCAGTCACAGGGATAGAATAAAGCTGGAAAGAGGAATGGGCGTGACCAGATCATGTGTGTTGCACTAAACACTTTTCTTTTTCTTCCTTCTCCTGTGCTGCTTTTTGTCATCCTAATCCTCCTCATTCTGTTTTTAATCCTTCTTTGTTTATTGTTCCTTTTCTCATTCTCCTCAATCTCCTTATTTTTTTTTCTCTTTTCAGTGAAAGGGACAAAGAACAAAAGCCAAGCCTAAGTGTTTAGAAGACACAGCTTCCAGAGTTAAGCTTTAAAACACAAAGGTCAAATTACACGGACTAGCTGCACATGGACTTAACCTTTTCTGGTAAGATATAGGACTAGCTCAAGCTTGTGAATCCCTTCCCAGGAGTTCATGGCAGCCCTGATCAGTTTGTGCCTTTCAGAACTGGAAAGCACCTTAAAATTAGAATTCCATTTCCTGCATATCAGGAAAGCCTGCTGCAGGCACTTTGAACCCTGACAGCTTGGTCACAAGTCATCACAGACCTTGAAGAAACATAGTTATATTCCTTATCATTCATAACTATATGTACATATAATGTATTATATATAATGTAATATATAATATATATATACATATATACCTTTATTCACCTCTATGTATTGCTATATGTATTTTCCTAAGTATTGCAAGTGAATTCAGAATAAGCTATTTTGCCATAAACATGTTATTTAATTTACTCAAAAAGTAAAAAAATTACTATGATAGTGATTCTTCAAAAGGATGTACTAATTGCTAAAATGCAGTGAGGAAGCATTTCTGGTCATTTCAGTGTACAAATACTATTACTTAAAAAATTTTGCAATAATACCCCATAATATTAAAATAGCATCTTAAGTGTATAAACATTTAAATCTTTTAATTATAGTTATAGATCTTCATTTGTGAATACACTGAGAAAAAATACAAATGCCTATAATTTTATGGAACTTAAGTAATATTATGGACATTATAAAGTTGCAGGTTTCATACATAAAAATGTAATAGAGTGATCTGAAAAACTAGGATATACCCAAAATAAACTTCAGCCAATAATTTTTATTATCATATTCATTTTATTAATAATAATTTACTAATTATCCATATTTACTATTCTAATTTTAATGATATTAAAAATTGAATGTAAATAAAATATTTTTTAAATTAAGCGTAGGGACAAATTCCTATAATCCCAAGAACCTGGCAGGTTGATGCAAGAGGAATGCAAGTGGGAGGCCAGTCTTGATAAACTGGTATGATGCTGTCTCAAACATTTTTTTAAAAAATTAAAATGGGGCTGACAATGTAGATCAGAAGTAGAACACCTGCCTACCATACACAAGGACCTTTATTCATCTCCATGCATTGTTATATGTATCTTTCCTAAGTATTCCAAGTGAACTCAGAATAAGCTATTTGTTGTAAGCACGTTGTTTCAAATCTTCCTTAGGTCACTACCATAAGACAGAAGAAAAATTCATGCCATGGTTCACTAATTCCATTACAGTACATTTCTGCCTACTGTTGTGATATACCGGAAGCTCAAAACGTTTGACTAATGATAAAATTGTATTTCCTTTTTGGAGTTAGTATTAATATACTTGTTTACATTTGCTAGGTTTCAATTTTCCATTCTTCAAGACACTGCCTGAAGCCTTACTACATTATTCAGCTTTATGTCTTCAAGGAAGAAACGTTGCTACCATCATTTCCCTAAATATATAGTTAACTTTCACATTTGCTCAAATATAAAGTGCAGTGAGATGTGCAATACAACATCATAGATAATATTAAAGGCCTGATGCTGGAAAATTTTCACTCACACTTAAATATATTTGCTTTTCTATATCTGCACAGCCCTCCAGAAAAATAAATAGCAATAAATAATTCACAATAAAGAACTGACAAGCAATGTACTGAGTTCCATCTACTTCCTTGATACTGTCCCACATTCAGTTCTTACCTGCATCTGATTTTATGTAGAAAATAAGGCATTTTCCTTTAGTTTAATGGAAATTTTTCTTCCTTTAAAAGGTTTACCAGAACTAATTATAAAAACCTTTAAAGTATGGACCTTTAAAGACCTTTGAAGTAAACAAAGCAAATCCAGAAGTCAAGATGTGTTAACTACATTTAGTGAGTGCCGTCGATACTAATAAATATTTTGGTAGAATTATTTTGTCATACGTGAAATGAAAATAGACCATGTGTCCTATTTTTTTAAGCATGCATAGTCCAAATAAAAAGTTAAATGCCATCTCAGAATTATCTCAATAGCCAAACTGCAGGACATATGCTGTATAGTTTCTACAGCACAGGTCACTGAGCTAAAGCTAATGACATTCAGTTCTAGCATACAGGATACATAGAGCCTAAAACAATCAGATGTGGTATCTCTTCCTATTGTTTTTCCAAAGATAGTTAGCTTCGATTATCAGTCCACATGCTGCATCCATGAAACTCTGCCAGCAGGGCTCTCCCTTGCATTATGGTTTAGAAACCAATGATCTAATTTATTTTCTTAAAATAAAATGTTAACCCTGAAATCTCTAGAAAAACTAAATATATTGGATTTCCAATGAAAAATATTAATACCTACATCATTTCCTGGATTGTGCCATATCTTTATGATCAGTTTATTTAATGCCTCACTTTTTACATATTTCTGTTATTGAGTACTGAAATCTAACATATCTTGTCATTTTCATAAGTGTGACATTGAAATACTGGAATACAAAGCACAAACATGTTTAAGTTTGATAAAATGAATATTGATGAGAATTCTCTTATGGTATATCTATTCTTCAGGCAAATTTTAATTTCATTATAAAATTTACAACTTTGTCTCAAGTTACTTGTTTTTATCTTTTCTGAAGTTAAGGAATGTAGCCAATAGTTTTGCTTGTGAAAGAAAGGTCTGTGATGGTATAGAATTCATGCATAAGGACATATAACAGACCAACTGAATTATACAAAATTTTAAGTTGGAAATTTAATTTTTCTTTATTTTAATTATTTCATTTTATTTTTATTAATACATGTTTATACTACACCATGATTATATTTATTGTGGAAAGTTGGTACACATGTATAATGCATTTTAATTCTTATTTTCCCTTCTTCTCCCTCATCCTGACCCCTCCAACTCTTTTTCCCACCTACCTGTTTTCAAAAGCTCTACTCTAAAGGGAGAAATTTTATTTATTTATTTTTTGTTTTGTTTTGTTTTTTGGGGGTTTTTTTTTGAGACAGGGTCTCACTTTGTGGTTCAGGCTGGCCCTGAGCTCAGCCTCAAACTCACATCACAGCAATCCTCCTGCCTCTGCCTCCCAAGTGCTGGGATTACAGGTGTGAGCCACTACACCTGGCACTGTGGTATATGGTACTGGTTGCTGCTGGGCGTGTGCTGGGCGTGAGTCTCCACGCCCAGTATTGTTATGTGGTTACCGGGGATCGAACCTAGGTCCTTGTGCTTGCAAGACAGGGGCTGAAACCACTGAGCTAACTCCCCAGCCCCCTAAAGGGAGAAATTTTAAATGAGACCCCATAAACTAGTATTTGTTGACAGATTTTTTTTTTAAAGTTTCAAATATAGAAAGAAAAATTTAAATACCAGAGGAGAAAAAATCGAATCCCATTAAGAACTCTGGGTAGATTTCTACTTCTTTGGTTTAATGTCATACTGACTAGTTTTCCCATTGTCACTCAGTGACTGAGAATTCACTAAGTTGGGTGAAGACATGTCTATCACGATGCTTGGGAAGAGAAAACATCGCATTATCAGACTTAGAATGATTAAGTAGGCCTAATACTTATGTCTATGCTGTCCTACAATGTATAATAAGTACTCAATTTGCTTTCATTCCTCTCTTCTTTTGGATTAGTTAGTTTAGCTTTGATACAACTTAATTAAGTGCATATTGTGTTCTATTAAGATCAATGGGGACCGAGTCTTCTGTTTTTGATTTTCAGAACAGCTAGTGCATTCTTCTGTAAATTTTTATACCTGAACTTTGCCTTCAATTTTCATATATCAATTGGTGAGAGAGAGAGAAAAAAAGTTATTTTTCTTTCTAAAGCAACTTAAATCTATTCCTAGGAACTTTGTGGAAGTTAGGCCTAGGAGAAGAGACTTTGAACACCTAAATATGATAGTATAACAGCCTGAGATGGGGGTGGTGAAAGAGAAAGAAATAAAATTACAGCAGATAAAAAAATCTTCAAAGTTAAATTTTACTTTTAATTTGCACTAGAGTGGCACAATCTTATACATAAGAGTGTTCAGCTGAGTCGCTGGAAATGACGAAGCACTATAGAATTACATCAACCTGGTTCATGATATTGTTTACAACATTACAATGAAAGATTTAGTTTTGAATTACTATCACATACTACAAATCGAAACATCATATATATCATCTAAAGACATTATTTAAAAATTCAATAAGCTGAAAAATTATACAAATGGGCAAAGAATTAGAAACCATAAATTACAGCTTTATATGGCTACCTAATCTCCTTGTGCTTTTATGAATTTTCATTTTTTATTTTAAATTTTAATTGACATAATAAATTGTGAATATTTATGCAGTGTGATGCGATGTCTTAATTTACATGTGCATTATTCTATATAATAAGTTAATCAAATTAGTTGATACAGCTGCTAGAACATCAAAATTTTTTTTTTTTTTTAGATTTTTTTTGAGACAGGGTCTCACTTTGTGGTTCAGGCTGGCCCTGAGCTCAGCCTCAAACTCACATCATAGCGATCCTCATGCCTCTGACTCCCGGGTGCTGGGATTACAGGCATGAGCCACCACGCTCATCAAACCCAGGTCCTGCGCTTGCAAGACAGGCGCCGGAACCACTGAGCTAACTCCCCGGCCCCCAAATTATTTTTTTGAAGACACTAAAATATATTTTAATGATTTTGAACTATTCAATATATTATTAACTGTAGCCACAATGCAAAGATTGCTCCAGTTCATTCTTCTAGCAATGAAGAAGTGAATGAAGAAATGAAGTCTATGTACGGGATGGGATGCTAGATGGTATTAAAAGAAATATTGTCACTTGTAAGAATATAGAGGGAGTCGGGGATTTAGCTCAGTGATTCCGGCGCCTGTCTTGCAAGCACAAGGGCCCAGGTTTGATTCCCCAGTAACCACATACAATACTGGGTGTGGAGACACGCCCAGCAGCAACCAGTACCACATACCACAGTGCCGGGCGTGGTGGCTCACGCCTGTAATCCCAGCACCCGGGAGGCAGAGGCAGGAGGACTGCTGTGATGTGAGTTGGAGGCTGAGCTCAGGGTCAGCCTGAACCAAAAAAAAAAAAAAAAAAAAAAAAAAAAAAAAAAAAAAGAATATAGTTGGGTCTAAAGGGCATAATGATCTGTAAAATAAGTCAGTGAGAAACACAAAAATTATATGATGTCATCCACATGTGCAATGGAAAAAGAAGATTTTGTAATAACATACAAAAAAAAAAGTGGTTATCAGAAGTTCAAAGGGTGAAAACTAGATGGGAATGGGAAAATACAGAACTTACTTAGCACTCAATCTGAGTACTCTGTCCCGAATTTCCTAGATGTCCGGGTCTTTGGGGCTCAGTGGTTGGAATATGACCTTGTTCAGGGTGATGATAGATTCATCTCAGCTTTGTTGCTCGAAGTCTCCCCTGAGTGTTTCATCCTTGGGAAGAGTCATCTTTCCTGTCTTTACTGACAATCAATCACCTGGAGAGAAGCCTCTGCTTGTCTCCCATCTAAGGAGTCCAAAATGACAGCAGATATGCTAATGTCACACGTGCTTTACAACTCGGGAGACCTTGAAAAGATATCTTAAAACTGATGTTCTCTTAAACCTGCAAGACCAGGTCATCTGTCAAGAGCTTTTTCATTTATTCTTCCTAAAATGAAGCCCTAAAATTACTTTATGCCCCCTCAGTTAACCTCTTCTCCCCACTTTGGTTTCACATTTGTTGTAATTTTTATTGATATGTATTTCCAATACATAATTAAAGTATTCCTAGAGGGATATATAGATAGAAAGATAGATTGATAGATGATAGATAGATAGATACCTTACATCTTGATATTGATAATGTCCCTTCCCCTTCTCTCTCTAACCCTCATCCCAAGATTTTTCCTCATTTTAGTCAGTTTTGTAATTGACTTTATTGGTACATTTTAGACATACTTTATGATACATTCAACACTGAGAATTTGTACGGGGAAAACGTGAAAATCAAGGTGCGTCGTGCACAGGTCCATATCGACATCACGTTGTTGCGGGTTTCATTCACTCACCTGCCCCACGAGTCACCTGAGGAAACTACCACCGAAAGTAAAGGCAGACACGAGAATCATTTGGGACCTGCGAACAGATAAAGGAGACCCGCAGCCGGTCATCCCAAGAGGCTCGTCGGTGGTTCCTGATGGAAACTATAGAGCAATCAGCTGGGTCCCCAGTCTGCTTTCCCTGCTTCCAGCCTTTCCCAAACAGATACCTGCGCAGATTATGTCGGGATTCTGCGTCAGTGAAGAAATAGTAGCCTTCTTTGGGAACATCTCCTAGGGCCTTTATGACGATCACACTAACCTTCTGGGGAAAAGCTGCTCGCCAAGGGGATCTCGCTCAGTCGTGAGTGATCCCAGCCCGCGAGAGCTGCTGTGCTGTAGGAGCCTGACAACTATGGAACGCGGAACAGGTCTTAGAGGTCACATCTCAAAGATGCTAGAATTTCAGGTGTGAACACAGAGGAAATGCGAATTTATAAAAGATGTGAAATAAGTAAAAATAAAATGACACCAATAAGAATAAAAGTATCCACTCATTTAGGAGTAAAGAGACTAATTTTGAAAAATACTTGGAACATTAAATGTATACGTTGCCTTCACTTTGACATACAATTTGATTGTGTGGAACCGCATTTTAAAAAAATAGTATGAGTAAATTTAGTTTAAACTGAAAAGCACATAATCCATTTAATGAAAGACAAATAAAAATTTAAAGCTGAACATAAAAAGAGGCATGCAAAAATAAGAAAAGGTAGAAATGAGAAATAATGATTAAACTAAAAGTGGAAAAGGATGACATAATGCTACCTCTCACTTATTATGTACTTATACACGTAGAAAAATCACATGTATCCAAAGTTAAATGTGGAAATTAATGAAAGGAACTCAATTAATTCAGAAAAGCACTGATTAAAATAGGAACTAGAATATTTTGGTTTAAAAGTATAAGTAAGACAGGAAACAATAGAAATATGAGATTGACAAATTTATTTAAAATTGTGAAATTCCTCTATAGCTCTGTCAAAGTAGCAGAAATTACTCTATAAAATTTAAGTGTTTATCTTTAGATGAAATTCATTTAAAGACATGGAAGAAATGATTTTAATTGAATTAATGTTATAATGTACTTAAATCGGATTAAACAGCAAGCAAAATGTATATATGAAAAATTTTAAAAATAAATTTGGTTGAAAACATTGAATTAGCAGTAAATGCCAAGATCTGTGCATATGAAGTAACACTTGAAATAAAGAACACCAGGCCTGTGGGTTGCAAACGGAGGAGAACGTGGAGGTCCTCCATGTTGCCTTCATGGTTCTGAGTCATATCTCAGTCTCATAATAATTGTGACATGTTGCTTTGTCACAATCTTTTATGTTTCTACATGTGTAAGAAGATTTAATAACATTTCCTTACTCTAAAATTTATGTGGATATATTGTGTTGATGTGCTCAGTGCTTTCTTCATGTATGTAAATCTAATGCGATTGCTTAATATTACAATATAAATGAATAACAAATTTGGATATAAATTTCAAATCATGAATATTTTCAGCCATATTTACTAAAATCTAGGCTAAATGTTACTCCATAAAACATGAGTTATTAGCTACACTTAAAGTAACTATTTGTTGTATAATAATAAAAATGTGAATATTTGAACTAGGAATAAAACTATAAGTTTAATTTTGAATTTTGCATTTGATTATTTCTTTTTTTTAAAAATTATCTTTATTGGTACATTAAATATACACATCATGATTGCACTCCATAATGGGAATTTGTACCAGTATAAGACACAACTTAATTCTCATTTTTTCCCATAGACCCACCCACCCTACCACCCCCCCATATATATAAAATTTGTTTCCTTACTTTTTTGTTACAATCTCAACATTGTCCCCTTTCACCTTATTTTACATTGAACATACTAATATGTCCTATGTTGTTTTTCTGAGAATAATATAATCTTGACATTATAATATTATCAATGAATTTATCCTTTTAAGAGACATAAGGCTATATATTATTATAAACTATCTCATTTTCAAATAATCACATTTCCATTTTTTACTTCAAAGCTTTAACTTAGATGACACCAATGATAATAGGATTGATTTGTATTCATAATGAAATTGTATTCAAAGTAAAAATGGCATAAATACTCAAATCATCAAGAATGAATATTTTTAAAAGATGAAGAGGCTTTCTTTGACAAACAAGATTCTTTTCCTCAGGTGAGGAATTTAGATTAATCTCAGTCTCACTAACCCTCTGGGTGTAGTTACCTATGTAATTCTTAATGAGTACTTCACACTATGCTTTGTCTCTTCTCAATTAGACTGTCAACTCAGAAGAGATAAATCATGTCAATATTACTTTGCTTTTATGAGAAATATAATTAGAAAACATCCTGCTAGAAAAGCAATGTAATATTTAAAATGTAATATCAGATTTCAAATATTTTTCAGATTATTTATCATATAATTCTAAAGTTTTATATTTAAAAATTTCTTCTGATTCAGCTGTCTTGTTTCTTCCAAGCATAATAACTATGAAACTTTTTCCTATTATCTTTGAGTTTTGCTTTTGTAATTATAAGCAATTTTATTTTCTTCTTTTCACAATTCATACTCAACGTTCAACCATTTTCAGTAAGTAAGCAGCTAACTTCCATTTTTATATCCCGTCCAGTTTAAGTCAGATGATGAAATTATTGATTTTTTTATTAACACTTTTCCAAATCCTGACTCAATCATTACTAAAGAAAAAATTTGAAGTGAAATAAAAAGCAGAGATTGAAGATGAATTGCAGAGATACAAATGAATTCTAAATTTTAAATCAAATACAATTTCTGTGTTTATATCAACTCTATAAATTTCTTTCCCAAGAAATTATTTTTTCTAAGTGGTTACATACTCACATTTCTGAGGTGTGTGAGAGATAGGCCAATCAATGTGATGAATTACTATCATCATCCCCTGGGAGATCAGCTAAAAAATGTACACTTTCACTTTCACAAAAATCAAAAGGGTAGGGCCAGGGAGTTAGCTCAGTGGTTCTGGCGCCTGTCTTGCAAGCGCAAGGGCCCGGGTAGATCCCCGGTAACCACATAACAATACTGAGTGTGGAGACCCACACCCAGCAGCAACCAGTACCACATACCACAGTGCCGGGCGTGGTGGCTCACGCCTGTAATCCCAGCACTCGGGAGGCAGAGGCAGGAGGATTGTGATGTGAGTTGGAGGATGAGCTCAGGGCCAGCCTGAACCACAAAAGCGAGACCCTGTCTCAAAAAAAAAAAAAAAAAAAAAAAAAAAAAAAAAAAAAAAAAAAAAAAAAAAAAAAAAAAAAAAAAAAAAAAAAAAAAAAAAAAAAAAAAAAAAAAAAAAAAAAAAAAAAAAAAAAAAAAAAAAAAAAAAAAAAAAAAAAAAAAAAAAAAAAAAAAAAAAAAAAAAAAAAAATCAAAAGGGCAGCAACCGCAGACTGCATTGCAGAGCTCCTGACTCCTTAAAGGAGAACCGTCAAACTCCGAGGTGTGACTCCCGACACTCTTTGGCACACAAACATGCTAAAGTTTTTAGATTTTATTTTATCTTTCAAAAAAGAGGAAGAAAATTATTATTAAGTTGTCCAACAAAATCTATGAGCATATGAATAACTAAATTTTTAAAAGATTTTTTAAGTAAAAAAATAATTTTATCTAGAAGTATTATATGTCTCAAAAGTTGTTTCTATACCTTAAAAGGAAGTTCAAAAATCAGAAAAAATGCAAAAATAAGCAAAATTTTTAGTTGTAGCTAGAGTTAAATTTGTTTCATGCATGTCAATAGGTGTGATATATATCAGAGTTAAGTACGTATTCATGGAAGTTTCTAAATGGTCAACATACATGGAGAAATGAATTTTAAGGCTCTTGGAGCTGTTTTATTTCTTTTGTGACATGGTGTATTTTCTTGTGTGCTAATTAAATTACCGTTTTTCTTAAAAAGTGGGAGCATAATGTTTTCTAGTTCCTGAGGAGACAGGATGAGCGGTCTGGAAAAGCATCTTCCGTCCTTGCAGCTTACTTTTCAGCTTACTCACAGCTCTCCTTTGTTGCTCTTTGGCAAGCTTTTTTTTTTATTTTTTAAATTTTTGATTCGTATTTTCACTTCTCCACCATAAAAGAACACTTTGAGCTTTGACATGCTGCTACCAGCTAGCTAGCAGTCCTATGTGGACAGTGTCACCCTCATGTAAATTAGCGTTATGTGGTTTTCAATCATTTCATTCTTCTCTTGTAACTTTACAAATTAGTGCAACATGAAACCAAATTGAAATTTTTGTATTAGTCTAAAACACAAAACTTATTGTTGATGAAAGCAGATAAAATTGACATCATTTAGACACGTCTAAAATTGTTAGATTTAACTGGATAAGTTTTAGACTTAAACTAGTTCCGTGTTGACTCAAATATATTTAAAAATATATTTTTCTATGAAAATGTCATTAAAATACTGAACTAATTTCTAAAGAAGCTGTTGCAATAGTGAAACATTATCTGTTTCTATTTTATAGACTCTGAAAATACAGCAGCACTTAGTATACGACTTTAATAACCCTATTTAAATAGCTTTTTTCTGCAATTTATAACGAAACAAATCAGGGAACATCAGAAGACTTGTGGTGTAGAATCATTTCCTGTCATGAGCTCATGTGGCTCATTTGCCATCAGTTACTTTCTTAATGTCAAGGTTGACAAGAGCGCTCTGTAGACAGCAGAGTTCACTGCGGTTCTCGCTTGTGCCAAGCAGAATTGCTGGAGGCCATTTCTGCCATGACTTTGCTCTATCCTACAACCAGCAAGGCTCTTGGGACTAGGGCGCCCAGACATCAGGACAGCTATTTATAAACTTCATTTTGGGATAACAATGGTAGTGACAAGGAATGTTATATTCTACTCATTCCAGTTTAAAAAAATATATATTCCTAAGTCTAGACTTTCACATTTGAAGTGTTTATTTATTTTGGGGTCTTTTGTTATAATAAACATGGGAAACTGAATACAGACTGTATTTAAGAATATATGTGACACGTGCATAAAAATGGACAAAAAATAAAGTAAATATTATTAAAGAGACTAAATGTTTTCTATAGAATTTCATCAAGAATCAAACTAATCAACACCAGAGTGTAGATGCTGTGATATTTTTCCTCCATCTTAACCTGGTAACAGCAGAACAATTTTATGTGGACTAAGTATATATATATATATATATATATATATATATATATATACACATACATACATACATATATATCATATGCACATAAATTTTTATATTTACACTTGGAGATAAATTGAAGAAAAATAACATGAATTACAGTGGAATACTTGGAAAGGTGAATTTCAAAATATTAAAGAAAATTTCCAAGCTTATGGTTAATTTTTGATTATTTATATTGATCTACATATAATTATTTATATCTCTATAATATGCTCCTCAGTCAACAGGATTATATTAATTTTCAAATTCTCAAACATTCACAGACTTGAAGAGATTTACTTCTTTAAATAATACAATCATCATTTTGATATTTGGGGAGTCTAAAAGCAACTTCATATCTATATATTTCTTCATGTGATATACTCTATTCTTACATTTAATTTTACCTTTGAATTTGGGGAAATATAGTTCACTAGTCTTTTTCCTGATGTATTTTCTAATTGACTAAACACTAATACAGATAAACTTTCAATTAGATTAAGTTGAATGCTTTCCAAGTTCTTTGTGTGACCTAGTCAGTCATGAGCATATTTTCTTAATATGTAGTCAAGGGCATTTTAATACTGCTGAGCTCCACAATAGTATATTTGCAAATAGTGAAAGCTCCTTATGACCTTTCTGAAAATTGTAAAAATGATTATAAATGTCTGAACAGCTAGACAAAATAAACAGCACCAGGTATTCCAGAAGTGTGGGATATAAGCCACAGAACATCTGTGCTGTGAGTGTTTAAATTCACACTAAATTCACCTTTCTTACAGCAAGCAACTACTAATACTAAGCATATAATGACGGTTTTGAAGGCATAAAGGATCCAACTACTAGGAAAGTTGCCTCAATAGAATATGAATCATGAAAAGTCTAAAAAGCCCTGGCTCATTTAGGGTTACATTCTGGACAGAGTAGTGTGGTTTACATAGTTTAAAAGCTTGAAAAGAGATGCTTTTTGAAACAAAAAGTGATGTACTTAGGTTACACTATTGTTCAACTGTTTGTGTTTGTATCATTTTAAGGAATTTTATCTATTAATATGATTTTGTGATCACTGAGCTCTTAGTATATCAAGTAGGATTTTTGGTTGATTTTTTCTTTTTTGTCATATGTGCAACATTCATTTATACACTTGAGCATGTTTATAATTTAATGAGTAATATAGAATGTAAGAAGTTGTTATATGTCAGCTTTTAAAATAGTTAAATGTGAGTTAGTATTTCTTAGAGATTAAATAGATTGCATAGTCTAGGAACTTGGAAATAGATCTTCAAATTTGAAAATAATTTTATACATTAATCATTATTGATTCAGACAAGTGACTTTCAATGTAAAATTTCAACATTTTGTATTTTTGTGTAAAAATGTTGCTAGATTTTCTATAGATTCTTATTTTTCAAAATGAAAGTTTTGTATTTTGGGATGAGTAGAAATAATCTTTTGTAAAACTATTGGATATAATTTTATTAATTTTATGAAAGATAATTAAGAGAAACACATAAAAGCAGTGTTTCTAAATAAAATTTAAACATATATATTTTAATTTCATGAGATTAAGTTGAAATAACTACTAACATTTGAGAATCTATCACCTCATTTATTTCTTCAGTAAATGTCTAAGAATTGATTATTAACACTTTTTTATACATCACAAAACTCAAACTTAAAAAAAATGTCTCTTGATTAAGTAGAAAAACAATGAAGCATTCCTTGAAAATCAGGACATCTGACTGCGAATTTTGTGCTCTTAAGCTTACACATAACTGTCCATTTGGCAACTAATAATACCAGTTCTCACAGACTACATGTGCTTTCTCATTTCCATCACATTTTTATGCATAGAAAATGCTTTTCCACTGTCCTCTGATTTGGAGTTGAAACGCAAATAACACACGAGAAAGGTTCACACTATTTTCAATTGTACCTCTCATACAGGGGCTGCCTGAGGAAGGTTTCCTTCACGTCGTGATCCGTCACACTTGCAAATGCTGTCTACAGGGTCGGAGGGAAGCAGTCGGCTCTTTCTTCTGCTTTCTTGGATGAGTTAGTTCTGTCATTTACTTAAAAAAAAAATTCCTTGGCTTATGCTGTTATTCCTCTCTATGTATGAAAAATATCATAGATATTTTCCCCACATAGTTTAAATTATGTTATTTACAATTAAAATTTATTTTCTGTGAGTTTATTAGTGTATGCTTACAATGCATAAAATTAGATTCATCTTGAATAATTGCTGTATACATGGATCACATCTTAATCATTTCACTTTCCCTTTTCTTCTCCATTCACTCCCATCTCTAAATCTGCCTCATGTACAGAACGTCTATAACTATATTTTTATTAACTTGTAGTGTAAGTTTCTATATTATCTTTATGAAAGAATGGAAGATCTAAAGTTTGAGCAACAGAAAACAGATTTTAACATATACATGTACACATTTAATTTTCTTAAAAATCTATTTTGTTATTTTTTCACAGACTCAGATTAAAAGTATGCAAGCTGAAAATGTTCTTGTAACATAACTGAAATGAATGATAAAAGAGAAACATTAAAATTATTCCAAGTTCATGTATTTCAACATCATCAGTCTCCATGAAGGTTTCAGCACAAAAATATACCCGAAGGCAGAAGACTTGAGGCCTGTTTGTACCGATTGTTACTCGTCCACGTGTGTGTTCTCACTGCAGATGAAGCATCTTTAGTAAATGTGTTTTCCTCCACTTTAGTCAAAGAAAAGCTTGAAATCAATTGTGCTTCCAAAGAGTGTCAGAATATCCCGATAGTGAATGTAAGTTTACATTTCTGTGGATAACTGTCTTCTTATGGAAAGCAAGAAAATAATAGTTGATGTTAGTTAAAGTATCTGGGACACTGCATAATTTTATTGGTAATTGAAATTGCCTCCAAAATGTTTTCATTCTTGGGGAAAAGATTCTTCCTCTTGCTTAAAATATTTGATGTGTCAGTATAACTGATGGACAAATCAGAATGCTTCCTTTCTATGCAGTGCTTCATTATCCACATTTTTCTCCACAAAAACAATATTCCAAATTCTCATCTTGATATTCTGTGATATTTACATGTATTACATCAGATTGGGGATTTCAGAGAACAGAAACATGTTCATCTGGGGGTGTAATTCTGTACTACATCCTAAAACAATGTTCATTTCTTCTCAATTATCAACTCTATTAAATTAGATTTTTTGTCACATTGCAGTGATCTTTACAGCGAGAAGGAATATGAAATTAAAAGTGAACTAAACCAATATTTCTAACTTCTTATCATCATTCAGATTTCTTTCCTTAATCTTTCTTTCTTTCTTTCTTTCTTTCTTTCTTTCTTTCTTTCTTTCTTTCTTTCTTTCTTCTTCCTAATCCTAGATGACTTTAGAACTGAGAAAAGACACAGTCATCTTTTTTTTTTTTTTGATTGACTGAAGAGGTATCTTGAAAAAGTCTCACCATTTCATCCTGTTTAACTCATCATACTTATTTATTTCTGAGTTTTTTATTTGTGTTTTTACTTTGATATACTGAGGATTGAATACATCACCGTGCACATGCTAGACAAGCACTCTGATACTGAATTGTTTCCCCAACTCCCTGTCCCTTCCTCTATTTTTGTCCTGAAATGGTCTCTTTTAGTTCCCCAAACTGGCCTCCAACAGTAATCTTCCTACCTCAGTCTTCCACATGTCTTTGATTACTGGCAGGTGTAATCACCCACAGCCTATTGCTAATTAGTTTTAACTCAAATCTAAACAAGTATCTTTATTTGAGATTGTTTTCCTTGGATTTATAAATACAAAAGTACTATTTTTCTGTGAATTATGAGTGCAAAAGTTGAGAAAATTTTACAAAGATATGAGCAGGAACCTAGAATAATTTGTCAGAAACTAGCTAAAACTTGATAGCGAAAAGTGTGTTTGCTATATGTAACTAGACTACAAGAAGTGAAAGTGGTTAGGGGAAGAAGGAATTACTGGAAAGATTGGTGAAGACATAACCGAAAGCAATAATAAATGGGTACCTAATTGAGTAGGGAAGTGGAAGCACTTTGGAGGTAGGAGATCCCTAGATTGTAGATCTGAGTCTGGCTTTCAGTAGCTATCACTTTGTGCAATCTACAAACCTTCCTGAGAATATCCTGTGGGGTTTTTGTGTCTATGAACTTCAATATATTTCCAGTTTAGTAATTGACCTTAATACTTTATTTCAAAACCATCCCTACTTCTATTATCTTTGAAGAACTATTGGGAAGGTAGGTAGAGAAAGAGAAAATTGCTCATCAGTAATCCTGATTATATGGTAATAACCACCACTGAATTTAATAAGAAGAAGGAAATAAATGACAGCTTATGCTGTGGCAGAAATAAAAGAAGATTTTCTTAACACTCAACCATAAACTTACTGTTTTATCTCAAGGCACCATTGAAAGCATTTTCCTTGTAAATGTCATCATAGGAGGACACTCTCCTAGGTTTCTACTTTTCCACACAGCTGGGGGCTGGAGGGAAAGGATTTATTTGGACCAAGTTAATTTGACACATGTGACACCACCTGCTGACTTCATTGTGTATTTCTTTGCTCCTTCTGAAATGGCTTTGATGCGATCATCTCTGTCCTCAGGTACAGGAGAAAATGAACTGCTCCCCCCTCTTCTGCACTGCCCTGCAACACAGAGCCATAAAAAGGTAATTTGCAGAACTGGAATGGAAATCAGAATTCTGTTTTTTATTATGATGTTAACAACATGCCTGCAGGTTCGCGTTGCTGCTTCTCTAGTTCTGTGAGAAGGAGAGCTCAGCGCTTGACGACAGGCCTCTTTCTCGCTGAATTAACCATTCTTTGTGCTCCCCTTTCCTGAAACCTACAGTCATATAATCAGGCTAACGAGAAGCTTAGGTTTAGAGACTACCTCCCTTCCCCTTGCTTTTGTGCATTGAAATGAACAGTTCGCTCTCTGGGAGAGTATTGCCAATTACAACCATGAACTCTACAGCACATGATTACAACGTTATGTTTTCTCAGCTGCTATAATTCAGAAGCAGTTAGAGCTTGTTTTCTAGTAAGAACGAATGCCTTGTTTTACAGAGAGAGTAATATACTGTCTTCGATTAGCCCTAATTTTATAGTTTAAATGTTTGAGGGGATCACTGCTTAGACGGGAAGCCATAGTGTCTGGAGTAGAACCCACGGAGCAGGTTGTCTAGGTGACGCAAGGATGGGTGTAAAGAGATTTCTTCAGCCCAGAGCTGGAAGAACCATTCTTCTTTTTTTTTTTTCTTTTTTTTTTTTTAATTATCTTTATTGGTACATTAAATATACACATCATGATTGCACTCCATAATGGGGATTTGTACCAGTATAAGACACAACTTAATTCTCATTTTTTCCCATAGCCCCACCCACCCTACCACCCCCCCATATATATAAAATTTGTTTCCTTACCTTTTTGTTGAGATTGTAACAAAAAAGTAATGGAAGAACCATTCTTGACCTCTGCTTTCTTGGAAGCCTCTAGGGTCCGGGAACACATCGGTTACTGTCGCATCTGGAATGTCTGCTGTTTTGTGGCAAAGCTTGTTCTCCAGGCTGGCACTAATGTGAAAGTGTGAGATGCAGTGGTGGTCCTTGTGGAAGTCCTTAACTATGGCAGCTCCTAGAATGGAATCCTGTTCTGTCTTTCACATCCTTTTTGGTCTCAGCCATTTTTTTGCACCATACCTTCTGCCACACAGTGTGTGCTTCTCCCTTTGACACTCGACAAGCCCACCAGAGACCAAGAACTGTGAGTCTGCTTAATCCAGGTCTAGAAATTCTAAAAATAGGAGCCACGCAAACCTTCTTCTTTTTTAAAATTATCCCAGGAACATTGTTGTAGTGACCTCATTTTTGTGACCAATGTGATGATGTCCGAACTTGAGCACTTGTGGGCAAGGCTGCCACCCGGCCATACACAGACGAGGCTCAGTAGGTGCAGATAGTCTCTGCCACCTCTATGATTCCCTGATAACACCAAGAGAGTGACTCTTGGATATTAATTTCTTCGTTTTGCTTGATGACTTTCACATTATCTTTTAATCTGGAGGACTTCATACTACATTTATTTATGATTTTTAGTATTCTTTGTGTCATGATAGAAATGTGTCACTCAGATCCCATGAAGATGGGGCACAATGCACGGACAGTTCTGCTGCACCGCCTTTCTGCTAGGCAGCATTTTGCTGGCACTGTGCATGTGTCAGTGCTCTCACTCTCGCGTTCATGAGCTTGCCCAAGCCTAGCGGAGCATGCATCTTTTGCACGCCCATCTGTCCTCTCACTGTTCAGAATTCACCTTACAGAGCTCCCTGAAAATCTCCTGCCTTGGGATTTTGTTCTTGTAGAATCCAAACTGACAGATTTCCTAATTCTAAAATCTTAATATGACTTATTTATAAAGAAAAAAAAAGGTAGGTACAAAAAGCACTCTAATAATACAGAAAATCTAAGACTGAAAATCTGAAGGGACAAAGAACAAAAAGGCAATTACAAAGCAAGTGAGATATTGTCAGTAGGATACAAAAACAAAATAATCATAGGAAAGTTAAGTATCCTTTTTGGATTTTACTCTGAACATTTAGGGAAACTAACTCATGTAATAATTTATGAAAATTTCACCTGTAAATATTACTACTTGGATTATCTGCTTCCAAACTTTTGTGGCAGCTGCAGCCATTTGGATGTTGCTCCTAGGAAATCTCTTCACTTTCCCCTGCACAAGGGTCAGGTTGTTTGGGTCTTTGAGGCTATCATTTCTGTGGCCACACTTCCTAGGCAGTGTGCAAAGACTGATCCATATGCAAACACCCAACGGTCTGAGCAGTGAGTACTGGTGGATGTGTGGTCCGAGATCTATCACCCGAAATTCTTGCCCAACATATTTCACAGCTTCCTTTTCATTTCCCCACTAATGGAGAGTGTGTTCACCAGGTCTCTCCACAGAGAAGCTGCTTTCTCCTCCTCCCTTTTTCCCACCAGGTTCAGGAAGTCAATATGAGTGGTTGGTTACTCCTGAGGAGGCTAGGCTATTGTGTCCTTCTGTTACAGAGTTCTTCTCCACTGGCAGCTTTCCTTTTGGGGAAATAGTTTATTTACATTGGTATGCACTTATGTTTACTTTATTCTTTGGTTTATAACTCAGTGCTGTTCTATTTTGTTTGTAAAGTTGCTCCAGAGTTTGTTTTCATTGAAAACTGTTTCGGATTAGATTCTGTGGTCACTTTTACCCACCCCCACACAAGACTTGTAGGCTGATAAACAAATGAACAAACACAAAGACACTGACTCCTTTACATTCTGGCACTGAGAACAATGCATGATCATCTATAAGTTCTTGGTGTCATTTTGAAATTAGCTATTGTTTTCTTTGTGGAATCAGGATTCTAATATAATTAAGATTTGGATGATAGAAAACAGTGGGTTTTTTCCATTTATCATTTTACATATAAAATTCAGAAATTAGTACACATGGAGCTAAATTTACATCTGTGCATCCAATAAGTAGTAAGAAATTATGAAATAGAATACCACAGTATTTCATGAGTGAGGAGGATATTCATTTTTCAGTATCCTAGCTATCTGCTCTTCAGTAGTTTGCTTTCATTAGTAATTCATCCATTTTGTGGACTTTTGCCATTTTTGTCTACACACTCTTTAGTCAGTAGCCTTTGTTTCTAAGTTTCTAGGGACACAGTAGAATAAGTTGGTAAATAGGAGTTAAGGCAGTGAGACTGGCTCTGCTTATATTCAGGAGCCTTTGACAGAGTTTAGTGTGCATTAAATTAAACAAAGAAATTGTTGTAGCTATTCACTGTGTTTATAGCTCTTTTTTTTTTAATTTCACTGTTTACTTTTGTGTCCAAACTTTTGCCATTCTTGTATTATGAATAGGAATGTTCTATTTCATGATGCAGTTTCATCTGGTAGTATATTTGTATGTAAGTTGGACATTCCTTATATCAAAGTAGCCGTATCAAACTAGCTAGGTAGTTAATATGATGATAAAATAAGGTTAACAGTATGTGTTCATCTTCTCTTTTTAAATTAGGTATATAGCAGCAGCTTTGGAGTAGAGACCTTTCTATTCGAGTTATGGTCTTCATGATGGGTCACTTTCTAAATAATTGTTTAGACATTCACCGTCAGGAAAATACATTACATGCAATTTTAAATTTATTCTAAGGAAAACTACACTTTTACAAAATACAGGAAATCCTAGTCTATAATATGTACATGGAAAAAATGACTAATTCTATAGATTAACTATTATACTGATAGACTTCTTTATTATGGCTATTCAGTTTATTTCCTGACCAACTGTGTCATACTTAGAGTTTTTAAATGCATGTTGTACATCTTTTGCATCTCATTTTCTATTAATTTTCACATATTGAACTTTGTTAATGTGTTTGTCTCGATTTCTTCCAAATCTTCATGTGGTCATGTGGTCACCAGTGGCTAAATCTAGAGTGTGGGATGGTGGGATTACAAGTCTGAGTCTGTGAGTCTGCTGATTGGTGGACAATGGTAAGACCCAACCACGGTGTGAGTGCTACTCACCCTAAGGGTGTGGAGCCTGGATAGAATATGAGGGACAGCAAGAGGGTTGCTGTGATCACCTCTGCTTGTTGCTTCTTGCTTTTTCCTTTGGTCTGGCTGCCTTCTCTGCCTGTCTCGCTTTGTTATGGACTATTTTTCCTCTGTGACACCCTTTACTGTGTCACCTTGCCTTGGAACTGGTTGATTATGGACTGAAACCCCTACTGTCTGTGAGCCAAATACATCTTTCCTCCTTTAACTTTGGGTGTTGGGTATTTAGTTTCAGCAGTGAGAAAAGTAACTTAGACAAAATTTATATAGTTTGTACACCTTAACATTTGCATTTAAACTTTCATTAATCATCCTTAAATGTGATTTATATGCCCTTTATTCTTTTCTGACTCAGATGTCAGAACTAATTTTGAGCTAACTCCATTAGGTAACTCCTACCCAGAGCCTGGTAAAGGGTCTTTGTGGACAGTGGTCATACAAAAGAGTTTCACAAGGAAGTTGGCAAGCTCATGATCCTTTTTCAAAGTGTACACAGAGTTCCTTATGAATCTCCTACCATAAGGTATCAGTGTTGATTGGTTCTTCTAGGTTTTTCCCTTTCCTCTCATAGTCTCAGAAATTGCAGTTCAATAAGAATGAACGGACATGTTAAAATTTTGGTCTGAAAAATATCATCCATTGAGTAGTTGGCTAATTTCTGAGATAGCAGCCATTCTTTGTGGAATGAGATGAAATTTCAGTGTTGTTTGCATTGGCATTTCTCAAATAACTAGTGATGTTGAGCATTTCTTCACATGATTCTTAGCTGCTTTTACTTCTTCCTGTGAAAAGTGTCTTTTCATTTCAAATGCCAATTTTTGAATTGGGTCTTTAAATTTGAGTGGGCTGATTTTGTTTAAGCTCCTTATATATTCTAGATAATAGTTCTTTGTGCAAGAAACATCTGGAAAAGATTCTTTCCCATTTTGCTGGTTGCCTTTTCACTCTGCTGGTGGTTTCCTTTGCTGTACAGAAACTTCTCAATAGGATGTGTTATCTGTCTTAATTTATTTTTCTATTTCTGAATAGATTACATAACAACCACAAGTTAAAGGGCAAAAAGTTTCTTCAGCTCACAGTGTGTAGAGGTTTCAGTCCATAGGTGTCTGGTGCGAAGGCAGAGTGACCTGGCAGAGCATCAACACAGAGGAGAAATTGTCCTTCATAAAGCAGGGAAGGCAAAGAGCAGCAGCAATGAAGTAGCAAAACAACTTCTCTCTTTGTGTTCCATTCCTGCTACCTGCTTTTTGGATGGTGCCACCCACAACCAGTCTGGGCCACCCTAAATCCCAGCATCACCCATGGTCATCTAGTCCCTTACAAAACACCCACCTGTGACCACTTGAGGACTTGGTGGGACATCAAGTCATAACAATATCTGAGTTCTCAGAAAATTTATCTCTAATCTGCTGAGTTTTTTTAAACAGGAAAAAGCAAAATACCAGTAATTGTTTGGATTGTTTATTGCTTTGCTATTAAGAAAACTTCAGTTACCATATATACTCATTTTTATCCTTTCAGATATTTAAATTTTAAACATGCTTGGCAATAAATTCAAGGCAAATGAGAGAGAATATGCATCTCATCAAGAGCATTATCTACTAGTCGTCTCAAATTACATTTGGCAGTGATAGCAGTTTATCTATCATTTTCATTGGCATCTTCCAACTCAAACTTTTTTCTCTTTAATCAAACTAATTCTTCAAACTTTCCTTTGATTTTTCAGAGATTCATGTTTCTATGTCAGCATTACATCCTTTCTGATTGATTTTTTTCCATGTTCTCTGTAAGTATTATAACCTCTGTTGGTTTTGATCTACCTAAATTCCATAACTTAAAGTGAATTTTCAGTTATTTCTAGGAGAATTGAGATTTCACACTGATCATCACTGCTGAGAATGAAATAAAAATTGAGAAAGTTCCTAAAAAAGTATTAGGATAGAAGATAGTCATATACTCTAAGAATACTGAAAATACTATTAGCTTGACTTCTTATTATTATGAACTGCAGACAAATTTTAACCTTTAATAAAATATAGCCATAACTCACTACATATCAGTTATATATGGCAGTTAATCTATACATGGCATAAATGGCTAAAAATTTCCTAATACTAATGTTGAGACACTCTACCTAAAGGAGTAGTAAAAATCTTAGAGAAACAATATAGATTTCAAGTAGTAACAACAAGTTATATTTAAGAATAAGAATACATTATAATATAGGTACACTCTGACTGGTATAGTTCATGAAAATGTTAAAATAATCAGGGCCAGGCATTTAGCTCAGTGGTTCCGGTGCCTGCCTTGCAAGTGCAAACTTCCAATTTTGATCCCTGGTAACTACATACAGCAATGCTGGGCATGGAGACTCACACCCACCATCAAACAGTACCACATACCACAGTGCCAGGCATGTTAGCTCACACCTGTAATCCCAGTACTTGGGAGGCAGAGACAGGAGGTTTGCTGTGAATTCAAGGCTGAGCTGAGGGCCAGCCTGAACTATAAAAGTGAGACCTAGTCTCAAAAAACAAAAATGAAAAAAGAATCAGAGAATCTGAAAGAGTGTAATGCTTTTTCATTGGTAAAGTGATATATAAATACAAGAATGATGTCATTGTTCATTATGTTTGTTTTCCTATGTATACTTACAAGTTAGGACTTAGAAATGAACTTCAGTATCCAGATAATGAACTGAGTATGTAAAATACAGATAGACTGGTGCCTTGGACAGGTTCTGGAATAAAAATTCAGAAACACACAAGGACATGTGAAGACATTATTATGAGTTTGCTACAAGTTCATGGCCATTGTTATGCTTGTGAAAGATTAATAGAAAAATCAGTGATTACAGTTGCTCTCCCCTGGGCTGGTTCAACGTTTTCACATCAGCAATTTTTGGTTCAGCTAGAGAATGCTTCAGTTACCTTAGGGTGGGAATATGCTAATGAGTTGAATTAGGAATTGCTTTTAAGAGGAAATCACATCCACAACCCTAAAATTCAGTAGTCATTGTAAATTGAGTTATTCACTTTATTTTCATTTTGATATACAATACAGATGTTGTCTTCAAGTTTTAAAATTTCAGAATGGAGCCATAATATTCTATTTAAATGAGACCTGCTCTGCTAAAACACAAAAAGAACGAATATTTCCAATTACTGACAACCTGAACACTAGAGAGCAAGTGTAGTATATGAATGAGATAGATGATATGGAAAATTGAAAACATTTTTATTAGTACATGATTACAGTTCTTATTATCACATTTATCAGGTAGAATGGGTATATCCACACAAATATCTCAGTACCTTTTTCCTCTTCCTCCCTCTCTAGATGTACTTTTTATCATTTGAAACAGATCTCTTTGACCCCTACTGTCTATTATTTTGTTCTTTATCATTTTGAGTTTCTCATATGCATTGTAGTATGGTATTTAAACTGTATGTGATTTTTCTATTAATCTTTTATTGAATATTACAATGTAGAAGTGTATTTGCTTTCTTATAAATGGCTCCAATTGATCCTTTGTTATGGTAGATTAGTATTACACTACATAAAAATATTGCATTTTCATTATCCATAAATCTGTCAGTATATATGGAGGCCACTAGCGTGCTAAGGTGTTTGACTATTACTAGCTGTGCTGCTTTCAAAATGGGTGTGGGTGGATCATTGATATCCTTATTTCTTTGAGAAAAAATATCTAGATGGGAAATGCTGTTTCAAGTGGAATTCCTAGTTTACGGATCTTGAGGAATTTCCATGCTAATTTTCATAGTGGTTGTACTAGTTTATATTTCAGCCAAAAAATGTAGAAAGATGTGTTTCCCTCATAGCCCTTCCAGTATGTAGTAGTATTTAAATACTTGATAATATTAATTATTTCTGGGGTAAGAATAAATCTCAATATTATTTTACTTTGAATTTCTCTGATAGCTAGAGATGTTGAACATCTTTTTCTTAGGTATGTTCATCCTTTTTTTAAATGATTGAATCTTTTATTCGGGAAAGGGCCCAATTATTCATTTTTTATATAGTCTAAACAGTAATCCATTGAGGAATAGGTGCAAAAAATTTTTGCCATTTTGTGGATTGTATACTCCTTTATTGTTTGTTTCTGTTAGCAAAAACTATTTTTCTATTTGAATTTGATATAATTCCATTTGATTATCAGTCAATCCCGTTAACTCCTGACCTAGTTTAGAGTTCTAGGACTATGCCTGCAGACCATCAATCTGATTATATTGATTGATTTGGAAGCTAAATATTAAGCTCTATTCCGGGTCTTGATTTTCACCATTTTTTCTTGCATTTTAGTATATAGCTTGAAGTCCATTATTCTAGGTTGTTTAATCTGTTCCAGTACTACCCGCAGGAACCACAAGAAGGCACTCCTTCCCTTGTGTGGCGCCACAGTGCGGTGCCTGAGTTTTGTCCGACTCTGGGGTAGAATTGAACTTTGTTTCCTTTTGCTTTTCTCTGAGTGTTGCCTCCATCCATAAGAAAACGCCAACAATCGTGGACAGGTCGCTGCATATTCTCCGTGAACACTCCTGTTCTATGTGGGGAAGTTGAATGGCTTATGAGTTTTAAAAATTATCTGTGTTGGATGAAGTCTCTGTCTCCAGATGTCTTGGTGCCAGCTGACTCTAGAGACTGGAGTGCTGGTACATGGATATGAACTTTACCCTGTTATATTATTGCTACGCCCTGTAGAGAGGATAATATGGCCAGAGATTTAAAAACTGGACTGTGTCTGTGCGACCACCTTACTGCCTCCCGGCACTTTCTCAAGGTGGTGTTGACACCCTCCCGTGGTGGGGGGTGGAATACTGTTGTGTTCCAGGCACGAGCACAGTTTTCCCTCTTGCAGACTCTGATCTCTGGTTTTTAGTCGGCTGAGTCGGTGCTACAGTGCCAAAAGTGTGCACAGTGGGGCTCTCCCCTCTCCTGAGTTTTGATACCGGCCAACTCTGGCACGGAAGCCCTGGGGAGTAGTTCTGAAACGTTAGTGTGTTCTGTTTCTCTGCCTTCCTCGGTTGAAGATGCCTAACTTTTACGCACTCGGGGGAGAAGACATCTTCACTGTGGGTAAATTTAATATTCAAGGATTGGAGGTGGTTTGCCCCTTTCTAGTCTTGTGCTTTCCCAAGCTGGTGTAGATGTTGGCGCTGGCGTCAGAGGTGGGACACTGTATTCCATGTGGACCACTTTCCTCTCTCTTCTCTTCTGAACTCCAGCTGTATCCCAGCCCTATTATCTTTTGATTTTTGTCTCACGACTTATTTAATTTTAACCTCCGCCTCAGAGTAGCTGCTGTTGGTCAGCACTGCTTTGTAAGTTCTCACTTCTGCTGACATTTCCCGGGCCCCTACTCACTGAATCTCCAAAGCCAATGGCGTTCATTATGCATGAGACAGGCAGGTATGGAGCTACCTGTGACTAAGGCAAGGACCCTCGGGTGCATTATCTTACAGCCAGGACGATAACCTGGAGCATCCTGTGTTCCGGGCCCACAGTTCTCCAGACACAAGTCCAGCTGGGCATCCAGCCCCAGGAACGAGGCTGAGGATGACCCAGAAGTGCTTATATCTGAATGTGAGGGAGTCACTGGGTGAGTGACAAACGGTAGGTACCATGTACTCTGCTGCATACGAAGCGGCATGCATGAGCTAGGTGACAAGGTACAAGATCAGGTTAGAAGTTTCATGGAGTCCTTAAGGTGTTGCTGACATTAAGATCCCAGAATTTCTACAGAGGAAAGCCACAGGCAGCAAGTGGAAGGAACCCATACAAGACCATATGGATAGGAACCAGCATGGCCCAGGAATGAAGCCACCTCAAGATTTGAGAGATGTGAGATCCTGGAACTCACATTCTATATCATATTCTCTGGAGGTCAGACATGGAATTATAAAATTAAATGTGCCAAGGTGAGTTGTGGTGTTATTGATTATATTCCTTTCTGTCTCTAGCACTCCTTTTTGGGATGGAATGTTTACCACGTGACAATACAATATATTTAGGTATTAAGTAAACTACTGTTTTAATGTCACAAGTATACACAAGTAAGAATTTGCCTTTAGTGTCAGATGAGACTATGACTTGGACTTCTGAGAAATTCTGGATCTGTTGAGATAGTAAGTGAATAGAATTAGGCATTTTTAATTGTACGTGAGATATATTGTGTTCAACAGCATTATGACGTGTTTATATGGAAATTCAGAGTGATCTGAGGTGCGTTTAGTAGTTAGGATGACACAGATGAAATGAGTCAGTTAAGTTGTCTTGTCAATGCCCTCTTGGGAGCTGCAGAGTGGATTAATTAAGTGCGGCTCTGGTAAGTCAAGGTAAGTTGTGATGTGTGACTCTGGTGTTGTATCTGACCCCTCGAACCTTCCTCTGTGGCCTTGTTACCCCTGTTCTGTTAGGGTGCGATGACCTGGTGGCTCTATCATCTCTACCACAGTATTTCAGTCTTGGAGTCAGGTTACCATGGACTGAATTCCCTGAATATAATGAGGCAAATTAAACCTCACATTTTTAAGTAATTCATGCCAGGTCCACAGAAGCACCTCCTATGTACACAGATATGAGTATTTGTGTGTTAGAATTTACCAGCTGTGACTTTTTACTGTGCTTTTAGTTTTTCAGTCCTTACTGCAAATTGCAGTTGAATAATTTATTCAATTGTGTTTTTTAAAGATAAAATCACCAGAGACAGAACTATATTACTGTGATCATTTTCTACCTGACAGATAGCAGAATGGCCCACTCATCATATAATTTGAATCATTATAACATTTGTTAATGGTAATATTTACTGAAAGAATAAATATATGTTAGATATTAAAGGGTAGGAGATAATGGCAAATCAATTAAGGTCTGACAAAGGAAAAACTTAGATGTATAAACCAAGTGTTATCTACTACAGAGAATAATTATAAATTCTTTCAAGATCAGCAGTTGTGTAAGGAAAAAATACAGATAAAGTGAGTGGCATTGACTGTATACACAATAAATCTTTACTTATAGAATTGTCTCCCCAAACACTATAATCATAAATGAAGAATTATTGTTATCAGTGCAGAAGCACCAATATCAATGGACACAGAGGACTATAATATTGGTTATGTCCAAAATAGGCTGGGAGAGTGAAGTCCCAGGGCTCATTTTGAGAAGTGAGTCTGACCAAAGTCTCCATGCTGAGGTCAGAGTAGCTCACACACAAATTCTGTTCCCATGATTAAAACCTTCTGACTGGAAGGAAAATGTTCTAGTTACCACCATGTAATTTAGTCCATTCTGTTCCTAATGTGAGAATCCTTTGTGTTCTGCTTCATGAGCTTTGTTTACATTAATTTCCATGGAAAGCATACATAACTTGCCTTTACTACAATTGATTGACAATAAAAAAACAACTCAGTGGCTGGGACTGAACTAGACCTTGTCGGATGCATCGGTACTGGTCGTCCTGGTGCCCTCCTCTTCTCTCTTCCTTCTGCCTCTTAGTTTATTTTTTCTCAGGCCTGTGTTGTGTACTGGGCAGGGGGGGACTGGGGATTTATTTCAGGCGTCCCTAGAAAACAGGTGGTAATCTTAAGCTCTTGTGTCAACACCAAAGACAGAATTGTTTATTGACTTTTTGATCATGGAGCTGGGAAACCCCAGAGTAGGGTTTCCAATAAGGAGTCATGGAAGGAGGTTGTTTGCTCGGAGGAGCTGAAATAGAAGTTGTTCCTTCTATTCAAGTCACTGAGGGTCTCTCCGAAGGTTACAGGTCAGGTGAGCACCTCTGTACTGGAGCCTTTCCACACTTACAACAGCCATTACTCTGTGTAGTACCAGTTGAATGGAGTTATGAGGTTTTCTATGATAGATCCCTCTCAGAAACAATCTGTCAGTCACTATCTCCCAGGAGATTACTGCTCACAGTTGTTAATGGTATCAAAGGAACTACCATTTCTTCCTTGGAGTTCTATCTTTCATCTCTGCAGAGATTTTAGGCAGTTTACAAACTTTCTAAGGGTAAATAATCCCAACATTTCATCTTGGTTTCCTCTTCCCTACATGTGGTAGCTGTTTCCTACAATTCCTTCCTTTCTTCATTTGTTTCCTGTTTGTTTTAGAGACACATGTATAATTCAGGGAAACACTATGTAAATCAAATTCTCTATTCACAATTCCCAGATAGATCTGCTCTCCTGATTGCATTCTAATTAATGCAGAGAAAAATATACATTGAGGAAATAAGTACAGGCTGAGTATAATTTGATAGAAATGACTTGACAATAAAAATAAGAGAAACACATGATTTCAAAAATTAATGCAAGGGATAAAGAATATCTGAGAGTATTTGAGGATGGCATGCAAATGCTAGTGCAATGAGAAAATGTGGAAACTGATGAAATAGAGGAAAGGAAAGAGGCTAACGGCCCCAGAGGCATTAGAAGACATTTATTCTAGTGGATAAAGAAGATATGATTAGACAATGTTCCTTCAAATATCTGAATCTTTCCTAGAAGCAGAGAGAAAAGAGAGGAGGCTTAAGATAGCTTAATGTGATATAGGGATTTCAAAGGAGAGGGGGAAAAAGCCCACAGGTACAAAAGAGCAAAAAATGAGAAACTTAATCCTCATTAAAGAAGAGTTTGAACATCTGCCAAGAGAAATGCAAAAAATTGGAAGGATTAGCAAACATTTGGGCTGTTGGCTATATAGATTTCAGTTTTCATCATCAATAGAATAATTTATATTCAATAAGAATGATTTTAGCCATTAATTTTTTATTTGAAATAACAAGGACCCAGTTTGATCAACAACAGTGCTCACAACAATTTTAATATATATTTGTGTACATGTGATCTAACTTAGGATCTTGAAGTTGTGAGGCAGGCACCAGACCCACTGAGCCACATCCCTCGCCCTGATGGCTCATAAAATTATCATCAATGAAACATGATGATATATAACATGAAAGCAGAGTATGATCAGCTCATGAATTCAAGATCTAGGGACATTCACTTCCCAAGAAGAGTTACAACAGCAATGCGGACACTGTCATTCTTCCTACATCCTATGACTGTTTACTTATGCTTTCCCTGTCACTGTGTCCTAATCTCTCTGTGACACTTGTTCATCTAGCAGGAAACATGATGACAGGAAAGCTCCAAGGTTATATGCCTCTTTTCCAGATAAAATTGATGTCTGGTTTGATGAAAACCACCTATGAAACCTAAGATACCTGATAGCCTGGTAGAGTAGTCATATTTCACCAGTTAGTGGGTGAAGTTCAATGATGGTCCAATGTAGAATCAGCCCACAAAGGGGAGTTGAGGAAACATTCCTGCTAGGAGCATTCATTTTTAAGTGATATGGAGTAAATGATAACAAACCATTATTTAAAAGACCAAGCTCATGATTCATAGTCTCTCCAGATGAAAAATCCAAGTATGGCATGCCTATGGCTCCTCAGCTTCTATAGCAACTTAGATACACCTCACAACCAATTTCATTCTCCTCATGTTCAAATCTCTCATGCCATTATATTTTAAACCCAAATTGTAAATCTTTAAAATCTAAATCCACTAAGTCCATCCACAAAGTGCAAATTATCTGGATCTGTGGACATGTGACTCTAAAGGCCTTAAGAATCTGTCTTCAGTAATCTCAACCTTCGACATATAATAGTGGGAGGAGCATGACATGGTTGTGCACATTCTAGGGAAAGGAAAGAAAATGCAGTGATTGGTCAGTCACTTGGTTAAATCCAGCCAGGTAAATAGAACTTCATATTGAAGATTCAAGGCCTGAGTGTAATTATCCAGTATTAACTTGTTGCTGTGTATTTTGTTTGTCTTGTGTTCACTAGAATTTTGGAGCCCAGCACATTAATTTGAACTTTTCTCATTTTTTTTTTCCCTATGGAAGCTGAGATTATTTCTCCTGAAACAAGGATCTTAAGAACTTGGCAGCTCTTGTGTGGATTTCAGAGCATTTTTTTTTCACTAGACAAAGGCATATCTATAAAACTCTGAGAGATCATTCATTCTCTGTCTTTGACCTTTTCTAAGAGAGCTGGTGGACCTATGTGTATTTAAACCTCCTAGAAGCCCTCTGATTTGCTTGAGAAGATCTGCGAGGCTTACACTAACTTTCTCGAAAAGGCTTTTGTGTTATTGAATACTTTGACTGTGTCTGATGTTTTAGTTTAAAAAAAAAAAAAAGGAACAAAAAACTATATAATGAGAGACCAGTATTTTTTCCATGTGCTTTCCAGCAGCCCAGCACCTATATCTAAATTTTAGAACCTTTTGCCATTCAGACCGGTTGAATATTTTCAAAGCCACCCATTTTTTTTTCAGTCATCCATTCTGTTTTTCTGAATTTGAGTTTTTTTCCTCAATTTTTCCCTTCGCGATTATATTGTAAGTACCAAGAGGAGAACAAGTAGAATGTTAAACACTTTGTTTAGAAATCATCCTACCTAAGTTTATCACTTCAAAGTGATGCTCACAACATAAATAGACTTTTACTGTGCTTTCTATCACCATGTAAAAAACATCTCCCTAATTCATATTCCAATAGAACATTCTTGACTTCATTTTTAGTCACAGTTGATAGCACCTTTAAAGCCCCTAATACAAACTTTAAAGCCCCTGTTCTACTGAAAGTGTATTCAAGGCAATTTTATTTTTTTTCTCTAGTACACTATTCAAGATTATTTCAGCCTCTACTCAATGCCTGAATCCAAAGAGGCTCCAAAGTTTTATGAGTATATCAGAAACACTCCAATTCTAACTGCCAATATAAAGATAAGCTTTCTTTTGACACTAAAATACACTGCAAAATTTTTAGAGAATAAACTGGGAATTTTGTAACCAATAGCAAATTAGAAATGTCAAAACTATGACAAATTTAATACTTTGGAATAATATAAATTTATTGTAACCATTTCTGTAAAGCAGAAATTAGATGGATAGCATATTTGAATTGTTTATTTTTAGAATTCCTCACCTCATCCCACTCACATGACTGACAGAATTCAGGACCAATGATATAAATGATTCATATAAAATTGAGAATAAATTAAATAATAAGTGCAAACGTAACCTTTTAAGATGCTAGCTAACAGATACATCAGATACATGTATTTGATGATTGCTTTATTCTGTTTTTTGTATAATTTTTTGACTGTGCATTAGATTTAACTTATTACATGTTGTCAAACATGTTCAAACAAGTTCAGTTGGCTTTGAGTCATAATTTATGTTACATATAATTAAATGCATATCTTGTGTTTGTATTATGCAAATTAAGTTGAATCTGAATAACACTTAAAATTTAGCTAGTGGTTATTTAACCACAAGCCTGCTACATGATTTTGACTAATTTTTTCAGGTAAATGTATTTAAAAGAAATAAGCAAGGTGATTTATATTTATTTGAATATTCATTACTAGATACATATTTATTCAGGAGGATAATAAAATAGTTGATGCATATACCATAATCTATTATGCTATCTACTTAGGAGCTTTTGAAAATGAAATTTTTGGATAAGCAATGGTGTAAGTGGTAGTGTACACATTAGACACACGGGCTTAAAATGTCTGATTTTAATTCTTACATTTATTTGCTTTTCACAGCTGTTTTGATTTTAGAAAGTTTTTTTTTCCCTCTATACTTCAGCTTTCTCTTCTGCTAAATGAAAATTATAACATGTAAAACAGACATTTGTGCATATTAAATGTATCTAGAGGTCTCTTATACATAACACTTCATAATACGTGACCTATCTCATCTGAAGACTATTAGTTTTATTAACACTATGTTAAGTTTTGCACCTTACAATAACTCAGCTTTACCTTTTCATAGTTCTGTATTTCAGCTATCCGATTCAGGCTTCACTGGGCTACAACACAGATGCCAGTAAGTCACAGTTACCTTGGAGATGGTAACCTGATGGTGGCTGCATCAAGTATTTGTCTTGTCAAGTTGAAGGGGTCTGGTCCCTTGCTGGCTGCCAGCCAAGGGTTGTGGATGGCTTTGAGGCCTCCAGTATTCCTGGTCATGAGATTGTCCGCTTTCCCCAATCCATATGCAGCAGGTGGGGTGCATTTCATGTTTAGAGTCTCTTGTGTCTCTTCTCACACACCTCTCTCACACTCTGCTGCCTTTAACATTCCCTTGTGAAGGACAAAATAATTACACTGGGCTCTTCTGGACAATGGTAAATACATTGTTGTTTTACAGTCTGCTCTTCCTGTCAACTCAGGTCCCATGTTTGCAGGTTGTTGGGGCTGGATTTTAGTTTTCTTATGGGTATTACACTGTCTTCTCATTCTGAAAGTGTTCCTGCATAGCTTTCTCTTTGGTATCTTACTTAAGATTCCATTTAAAATAATTTTCCAATTTTATGTTTCTGAATATGCCTATATCACTTATTTTAAATGCATCTTTACAGAATCAAACATGCAGAGGCATCACTTGACAGTGACTGATGAATACCAAGCAATAAACCATATGGAATTAGTGTCAGAATGCACAAGTATGATTCCACATAAGCAGACTGATGCACACAGATACACACACAACTTTCCTCATCCATCTTTCTGTACTAAAATTAAGCACAGGTTTAACTTCAGTGGGCTTTGTCCGCGTTTACCTCTGGCGGCCTCATTCATGAACTGAAGTTGCCCTTTTCAGGGATGAGAAATAAAGAAGAAACTTCACCATTCTCATTGCTTCAGATGTTTACCTGTCTTTTGTTGCCTGGTTTTAAAATTTGAAGCATTTATTTGTCATGAAGTCTCTCTCAGATATAATTTCTTTCCTGGTGCTAATTTTTGCCACGTTTTTAAATTCATTTGCTATACCTTTTTTTAAAAAGGTGCAAAAATGAATTCTTCGTTGTCTGAATTTCTAAGGCTCTTTTAGGATGTTTTTTTAAAAAACATATTCCACAAATCCATTCTGTCGTGATACATGAAAGCGGATATCTCTCTTTCCCAATTTTGATAAAACTGTGCCTGTCACAACTGTCTTTGACCACAAAGCAACCATTCTATCTTTGTGCTGCAGTGCCAGGAGTAGAGTTAGAAAGACTGACCTACTTTTGTCAGAAAGAAAACAATATCCAAGCTGAGCGATAACTAGAAAATATTTCTCAATATATAAAAAATTTATTCATTATCCAATAATATTTCATTGCACAATCAAAAAATCTTACTGCCAACAAATGTCTTGGTTTTGCTGTATATTATAATATGGTGCACATTTTCAAACTATATGGGATATTTTCTACCCTAGTATAAAAAAATGTAGCTGTTGGGCTAGGGATTTTGCCCAGTGGTTCTGGCACCTGCCTTGCAAGTGCAAAGGCCAGGTTCAATCCCAGGTAACCACATACCACCATGTCAGGCATGGTGACTGATGCCCACCAGCAATCAGTAGCATATAAGACAATGCTGGGCAGGTCGGCTAATGCCTGTAACACCAGCACTCAGGAGGCAGAGACAGGAAGATTGCTGAGTTCAAGGCTTGCCTGGGCTGCATACTGAGCTCAGGGCCAGACTGAACTACAAAGCAAGACCTTGTTTCAAACATATAAACAAACAAACAAACAAACAAACAAACAAAACTGTATCTGTCAATAATATTTTTAAAATAAAAACTCTGGTTGGTCAGTCATATTAATATTATCATCATTAAAATAATAATACATAACTAAACAATGTAGAAAGTTCTTTCAACAAAAATAAACTCTATGATTTAATATTTTATCTTATATTAAAAGTAGAAAATATACCTAAAGCTGGGATGTATTATTCAAAAAGATCTGACAAAAAATGAACACAATGCAAAATGTTTCACTGATTTCCTTGAACAAAGTTAAATGTGAAGTTTACTACAAATTTTTTATCAATTATACTTCTGATTTGAGCACTTTTATGTTTTTCTACTGCATTTAAAATTTTTCAAATTTAAATACTTGAAAATGTATTCAAAGTATAATACTTTTTATTCATTTACCCTTAAGTATTCATTTTCTGCAATGTTTAGAAATGGTGACATTGCCAAGATATCTTCTAAAAACTTCTGTTGAACAAAATATAGTAGCTATAAAGTAAGTATGAGGTTACAAAATTTCCCATTAGCTGTTTTATATTAAGCAAAAATAAACAAACAATGCTAGTAATAATTCCTGAATTTTATCAGAACAAGTTGCGAAGATAGAACAAATGCCTAGCTGAGGATTTGGAAAAAGTAGGTGCTTAATTAATGTACATTTTTAACCTTATGATAGTACAATAAAATGAAGAAATAATTTTAATCACAGTGAAACAGTTTTACACAAGGAAAATGATTGTTTTCTCCAGTCCCAGTTTTTGCCCTCAGGCAAAATAAACTGGCGAATTGATCGCTAGTACAATCATACTGCCAAAATCAAAAAGGAAAGAAAGCAGAAACACAATCAGTTTTGTATAATTAACAGTTCTTGCAAGGAAATCCTACTGATTTAACAGTATATTGTATGTTCCTTTGGATGAGTACCTATAGAACACTGATAACCCCTCACTTACATTCTTCTATTTACAACCTAAACATACTATGCCACATTTGGTAGTTACACATTATTTCCTATTGATACTCTTCACTCCACTAAGTTGTAATGGTTCTCCGAAACAAATTAAAGTCTTATAATGAGTATGTTATTTGTATCTTACAGTTCAATAGCTGCAAAATCAAAATAACTATTTCTTGTTTGCATAACGTAGATTTTAAATGTATTAAAGTATATTTTTGTTAAGTTGAAGAAGACCACTTGTTTGAATTGGATGTATAAAAAATATAATTTGAAAGTAAATTGTCTTGAGCTAAATGATCAGCACTTTTTGAAGCGTGTAATGAAACTGCACCTCTGTTTTCCTTTTATGATTCATACACAAGTTATTCTTAAGTATTTAAACTAAGTGTATACTTATTTGTTTATCAACAGTTCAGTAGGTCCTTGTGAGTCTAGAACATTTTTTCAAATATTACAATGATGTCACTCAGGGAATTGAAGTTTTAAATTGTGGAAGAAGACATTTGAATTCAGAGAAAAATAATTATTTTATTATAATTCTTACTCTTTAATAATATTATGAATTAACAGAAAAAATAAGTCATTTTGAATCAAAATGTAATCTTTAAACTAAGAAGTTAGCTATTAAGGAGCTTAGTTGATTAATATTTGTAAGTACAAATATGATGAAAAGAATTCAGAGTGTAACATGAGAGTGTTAACTGTATACATCATAATTCTTCCCTTTAAAATTGATTGAACAGTGTGGTATGTCGGGAACTGAAGATGACTTACTCAAATATACGACTTATTTACTTGGATTTAAGGGTGTTTGCCCTGCTCTGAGGAATCTTCAACTATAGGAATTATTGTGGATAACCACCCTGCTTTAAGCATTCTAAGATTATGGGTGTGAAGTCTTTTTCTACATCCAAAATAATAGTTTATTTGTTATTTCACTTGGATTCAGGAAGTTGATAGCATTTCAGTAGTATTAATCATTATAATTTTGTGATTCGTTTATATCTGTCAAAATTGTCACACAAGGCCAGAGATTTAGCTCAGTGGTTCCAGCACCTGCCTATCAAACTCATGGTTCTGAGATCCGTCTCTGGTAATCACATACTGCAATGCAGTATGGCTCACACCTGTAAGCACAACACTGACAGCCACAAACTACAATGCTGGGCATGGTGGCTCATGCCTATAATCCCAGCTCTCAGGAGGCAGAGATAGGAGGATTGCCTTGAGTTCAACACTAGCTTTGACTATAAAGTGAGTTCAGGCCCAGCCCTAACTACAAAGCAAGACTCTGTCTAAAAAAAAAAAAAAAAAAAACAACAACAAGAAAACTGTCAGATATTTCAATAAATTTGAAATTAAATGAGAAAAAGATGTATGTATTGGTGAATTGCTTCCTACCAGCACTGAAAATAGAAATATACCTATCATATCTCTATAGTATCATATCTATTAGTATCAGAATGAACACTCAGTTTTATCAAATGACAATTATTCACATGATTTCTTAAACTGAAGTAAGTACTCCCTCTCTTGTACCAATGACTGATGAACTACACATCAATGCATTGTAACATTATTGTTAAAAATATAAAAATAAATAAAATATATGTATGGAAAGATATGTGTATTAGTCCAGCACATATCACTCAACATTGACTTTATTCACCCCCCACAGAATATGAAGAAACTGATGCTATAATAAACATGCATTTTTAATTTTGCTAATAAGTGTATATCTGTTAGAATCATACACCGTAAAGCACTATAAATGTAACCATACACATATTCACTTAGGACTTTTCTGTATTTTAAGATCTTTGTAGAAATATGCATACTTTTAAGAAAATATAGGACATTAATTCTTGACTTAATTATATATTTAAAAATATATTTCTTGAGAATGTTAAAAAAAAAAACAACAACTAAAGACTTAGTTGTAGAAAAGCTACAGAAAAGCTGTGCCTGATAATTACCTCTACATCATAGATTCATGAATATTTCTACTTTTCTTTTTGTCACTGTCTCATTTTTATTTCTATTTCCATGGTGACTGTTACAAAATTTATGAAAATGTGTGTTTTTGAGTTACAAGCATTTTCTGAGAGGTTAGTGGGGATTAGCTAATTACACACTGCAGAAATCACTTTCAAAAGTCATTATATCTTCAGCTAAATATGGTTGTGAAAGAAAGTCTAAAACAAATAAAGAAATGTGATTAAATTGATGAAGAAAATAATTTCATGCTTTTTAAAGCTACCTAGGGAAAACATTGCAACTGAAATATTAATAAACACTTATGCACCAATAAGAGTGTAAGAGGTATCTTTTTTTCCTATAAAGACAGTTTGAGAAACTTATTCACTGAAATCAGCACTGTCAGACTAAATTATATTCATCTGTTGGGGTAATTTTCATTTAATATTAGTTTTTAATTTTTCTAAAAAGCATATTTTCTATGAAGTCTAAAAATAATAATGATCCTTATAAAGAACTAATAAGGTTCCAAGTGTGGGATACTATGAAATGCAAAGAAAATGTTCAAATGAGAAGGTACACTGGGAGCGACAGGGGAAATGAAAGAATGGAGATTAAAAAAAAAAAGAATAAGAAAGATACAGTGGAAATAAAGCTTTTATAAATAAAGAAGGGAAGAAAGGTTGAGGAGAGAGAAAAAGTGGGGAAAAGAGAATTAAGTCATAAAACACTAATGGATATTTTAAAGGCGTCTTAGCTGGCATGAGGATAAATTTAAATAATGTATGCATGACTCTAATTAGAAGTACAAGTTTTTAAACAATTTTCTTCACCTTTATAGTAAAAAAAAAAAAAAAAAAAATTGGGGGCTGGGATTTAGCTCAGTGATTCCAGGGCCTGCCTTTCAAGTGCAAGGTCCCAAGTTCGATCTGCTAATCACATCCCACAATGGCAGGCGTTGTGGCTCACCCCTGTAATCCCAGCACTCCAGAGACAGAGGCAGAAGCATTATTGTGAGTCTGAGGCTTGCCTGGGCTACATAGTGAGCTCAGGGCCAGCTTGAACTACATAGCAAGACTCTTTCTAGAAAAAGAAAAAAAAAAAGAAAGGTAATACTATTTACTATAAAATACCTTGTCACCTTCTGCTTACTTTATTAAACATCTTAATGTAAATAATTCTACTTTTTAAATCTCTGTATTTGCCTCTTATAAATATTTTACTTGACTTAAAAAGCTAGTTGAAAAGCTGGATTCAGCTGACCTGGCTGTCCAGGAGAATCCCCTTCCTCCCTTACCTCTCCATGTACATCCTCCCTGAAGCTACAACCCCTGCTGAAAACATGGGAGAGGTTGACTGCCCCACAGAGGACCATTTCCCAGCTCAAGGGTATATAAGTAGGTGCACTCTTCTGCTAGAAACTACAAAGAGGCTCTCGAGAATGACAGGGTATAAGGAGTGCAAGTTGTAGGGAGGCAGAGGAATGGGAAAAAATGAGCATTAAGTTATGTCACATACTGGCACAAATTCTCAATGTTGATTATGATCATACTGTATATATAAAATGGGCCAATAAACTTAATTTTTAAAAAAGATGACAGAATAGCAGAAATTCAACACTAAAAGCATTCAGGAAAAGAAATTATGTATGATGCAATTGCAAATATTTTGTGTCTGAGATTGCTTCTAAATAAAAATGTAGACCAAGAAACAAAATGAAACAGTGACAATGTGAGTTACTGGCAGATGCACCGTGCAAAACTAAGCTTGTATATCTTTACTGTGACAAAGAAAATCAGACAGAAATCTTCTTTGCTAACAACATTGGAGTAGAGAGTGTAATGTAAAAACAACAACAACAGACTCCACAAAAATCACTGCACTTTCTTTTCTAAGGAAAGGAACTTTTGAAAAGCATTAAACAACAAAAGTGAATCAGGACCTTAGGTGAACGGAGTTGTACAGTGAACACATCTAGCCAGAGGCATAGAACTAAAAGGTTGGCATCAAATTCCATCAGCTATAGAAGATTCTTGTTAATAATGCAGCAGTTAGGCCCTGCCAGGAAATAAATAAGCTCAGATTTTATTAAGAAACTTCTATTTTTTTCTTCTGTGGAACAACAGAAACATTGCCTGAACATCCCTACCTGACATGAATCAGTGTCATTAAAAATAAAAGCTTAAGAACCTACAAAGAATGTTTTATGAGATAAATCCAAAGGCTACTTTGATGTTATTCCTTAACCCCAACAAAACAGCAAGCAAAATTTCTCTGAATTGGATTGAAATGGAAGCACATTCTGTAACATTTCCACATTCTGTTTCTAGGCTCACTGCAGTGATCAAAATTATAATTCCTTCATTCTCTATAATCCCATTAGTGAGCAAATACTTGCAAACAATCTATAATCAGATTATGGCATTTGGATGTATAAGTCATGCATTTATCTTATAGACACACAACTTCATTTCTTTCATGTTCAAAATATGAAAACTCTTTAGTTCTCCTAAAAATCTGAAAGGGAAATTCTTCCAGATGTAAAGGAAAGATCTATCTATGTCAGAGTCTCAGGATTTGTGAAAAAGCTTTTAGAGATCAACAGGTCCATTGTTTTCATTTTGTCTTTGGTGAAGAAAAATCAAATGGATGTATTGAAGTAATAGGTTCTCCCCAAATTTCCCTATCATCAGGAGCAATGTTATCTCTAAAGACTGTCTCCATCTTTCTCACTAAGTCTGGAATTTTTATTTGTGTTTTTAATTTAGTACGTCTTCATACAGCCCTTGTCCCCTCCTCAGCATTCAATATCACTGCCTAGTCAGGTAGCTGGGCTCGGTGAAGAGAATCATATCAGACAAGTACTGTGAGGAATATCACAAGTCCAGCTGTTGGTGCGGAGAACAATTCTCAACAGCTCTATCTTTAACTTGTTAATCTGGGCTTCTGAAATATTTGAGTTTCTTTCAGTTCTCAGTTGCTACCAGATCCCAGTCTTGATAAAGAGTTTAGCTTCTCAGTCCACTTTATTTATTTAATGAACTGCCTCCAGGAAACACACAGAAATTTCTCAAATGACAATTTCCAGCAATCCAAAATTATAGTTATATTTCCTGTGTACTGCCAAATCAGAAAGGCTGACTCTGACCTTATGAATTGTTTTGTTTTCCTCTGGGCTCCTATTCTATTCTTTCACAGTTCTGTGATCTACTTCTGTTGATGTACACATACTTGGCTGCCACGTGTATCAAGAAAAAACAGGCAACCTCCTCTTTTTGTAACACAAAGGATAGATAGAATGGATGTAATTGGAAAGTTGTTAGTCTTATTTAAAAAATTCTACAGATCTCTGCCCTTGCTAATATCCCCCAATAACATGAGATCATAAGAATATTTCTGGCTTGCAGCACAGAGGTGCCCTCTGTGCAAAGCTGGATGACTCTCAGAGTTTTATATGGGCTTCTGGCACCATGTGCGAACGGATATATCATTTCTTGTTTTGACAGTGTGCTTATGGGAGTTCAGCCAACCTGCGGACTGCACCGGACGTGCCGCTCTAGCCTGCGGAAGGGCTGGGTCACTCTTTGCCATTGTATCTGCACCTCACAGAAGAAGAAAAAAGGCAATGGAGCAGATTGTGTAACTTGTAAGCCTTATTCAGGAATTTTTCACAGTAGACTGGAGATTCTATTATTTTGGGTTCTCCTTTCTGAATAGCTTGAGGTCAAGTCTGACTTCAGTATGATTCCTGGTGAGACAAACTCAGAAATAATATGGCATTTTCTTCATTTCATTCTCTTCTCCTTGGTTGGTTTATCCCAACTGCTAGCCCCACTTAAGGACAGATAGATTGGACATTATTTCCTCCAAACAACTTATCTTAAATGTGCAGTTATTAATACAAAAGAGATTCGTTTAAAATGCTTAAGAAAAATGTAACTTTTTATGATAATCATGGTAGTATATACTAAAAAAAAGGCACATTGATCTCATTTGTATATTATTTTATGTAGTATAGTTTATAACAGAAATTACTTTTTAGTGCTCCAAAACATAATAGGCTTTAATATTCAAATCTTAAACTTGCTAGCCTAACATAGGGATAATAATTTGGTCAAAAGAACAATCTAGGGTCAGGGATTTAGATCAGTGGTTCTGGTGTTTGCATGAAAATGCAAGGGCTTCGGCTCAATCCCTGGTAATCACAAACAACAATGCTGTATGTGGAAACTCAAGCCCACCAGAAATCAGCCGCACATACCACAGTGTTGGGCATGGTGGCTCACACCTGTACTCCCAGAGTTTAGGAGGAAAAGGCAGGAGAATTGCTGTGAGATCAAGGCTGAGCTCAGGGCCAGCCTGAACTACAAAAATGAGACCCTGCTTAAAACAAAAAAACAGAAAAACAAAAAAACATATACATATATATATATATATATACATATATATATATATATATACACACACACACATACATACACACATATACATATATATGTATATATGTGTATATATGTGTATGTGTATATGTGTATATGTGTATATATGTGCATATGTGCATATATAATATCATATATATGTAGCATAATAACTGCATGTAGATAGGTATAATCAATGTAAACTTATTTTATATGCCATAATAAGAATGTAAATACTGTTAGTTTGGGAACACCATGGTAAATTCACTCATTTTATTCAATAATATTAAAATTGTTTCAAAAATATTTAATCTTATCAAAGTGATTATCTTATTTTCCAAATTAAAATTAATTTGACACTATGGTCTTTAAAATTCAATAAAGTGGCTTTCATTGTAATCAAGTACTTCACAATGCATTTGATCTTCTTGTTTAGCAATATAAACTTGTGTTGTAGTGACATCAATTCTGTAGCATCTCATTTTTTAAAAACCTTTTGATAGTCTAAGAATGAAGAGATCTGAGCTCATGTCACTAGTTAGTATACAGACAATTTAAGCTTTTTGACCTTGGACTAGTTATTTTTGCAAAATCAAATCTGAGTTTCAAGAAAAATATGGATCAAATTAGTTGTGACAAGCCAACTTCAATTTTATACCAACTCCAGATTTCCTTCAAATATTTGACATTTTTTGATTAGAAATTATAAAAGTGATGCAGTTATTGTAGAATAGATTCCTCCACCTGGGCAATACTTTTACTTTGGGTGTGGTAGGGATTTATTGGAACACTGTCTTGACCATCGCTGGATGTTTGCAACATTTCTGGGTTCTACTTACTGGATGACAGCAGCATAGAGAATCAAAGTATATCATCCTCAAAATGCTCCCGGACATTACCTTATGCCCTTTAGAAACAAAATCACCCTCTCTGAAGAGCCACTTTCATAGGAGAAGAAAATTATTGATATTAAAGCCAACTATCTCCCTTAAAATACTTACTTCACAAAATGTAAGGCTGCCAAAGAAGTTGGTATTTCTTTTGGCCAGCACCTGAAGATGAGGCCGTATAAAGTATCTGAAGGAAGATAACAGCCTAAATGGGAAAGCACCAGTGGTAAAGCCAGGTGAGTTTCTCGTGAACCAACATCTCCTTCTCACATTCAAGAATGACTCCTTGACTCTGGTGAGCCTAAGCTCACTTCACAACCTCATTCTTCATTGTCTTTTGAAAAGAATCAAGGGTCTTGATTCCACCTAAAATGCGGTACCTTAGTTCACATTGACCTCTTCCAGATTACAAAAAGTATATTATGATTAAAATATGACCCACTCTGAACTAGGGTCAGGCTCAATTTATCTTTAACAGTCAACATCCAAATCAATGAACTGATAATAGCACAATCTGTAGGCCTGATTTGCACTTGAACTTGTGTATGTGCCTAGTTTTATTCAATTTTTCTCTTTATGGATCCATATAATCATATTGCCAAGACACAGAATGTTCCATCACCAACCACATGGTCTCTTCCCCTCCTTCTAGTTACACTGTGATTCCGTGTATCTTCCAAACACATCTCTACAGTTCTGTAGTTTCAAGGGTATCAAATAAATGTGATACACAAAAGCACACAGTGGTATCATGGTTCATAAATTTAATTAACTCCATCATTTTGGAAAGATAGCCACATTTAAAGTTTGTTCAGGAAAGATGGCTGAGGTTATGTTTGTCACTTGATGTAAGATTGCAAACAAAGATGAAATTTCACTTAAAGGTTTCCCTTTGAAACCATATTCACAAATGAAAGCATTCATGCACCACTGTACAACTATGTGGGTGTATGTGTACACACACATGTACTTTTTTTAGATTGACTTTTGTCTTTTAGTATAATTCCTTGAATGTAACCAAATATTTTGCATGTAGAAATAGTTGATCTTATATATCACTGAGTCATGTTCTCCCATATGAATATCACTAACCAACTAAAAAATATTTAAGTACTTTTCACTCTGGGTTGGGAGCAAAGACAGTGTCTATTTTCAGTCATATGTATTTTTTTGTATTTTGTATTAAAATTTCTTTTTCTCTAGGATAAATGCTCAAAAGTGGAACTGCTGAGTAAGTGTTTTGTAACTTTGCTCACCTGTATTGTCTAACCACTTGTTTTCTTAACAAACTTCCAGAGGTTTTGCATAAATGTCTGTGCTTTATTACTTTTCCTCTGTCAATGTAAAAATTTCAGTTTTATCTTTTCAGCAGGTGGTGATGCAACCCACTTAAAATCTATTGTTACATACTTTTCTCTCATCACTGAGACAAAATATCCAACACTCAAAGTTAAAGAGGAAAGAGTTTATTGAGTTTAGTTCATAGAGGCAGAGTGGGACAAGGTAGAGGGGTATCTTGGGGGAGAAACAGTTCATTGCACCCACTCAGTAGAAAAAGCCACACGGAACCTAAACAGCATCTTTCCACCCCTGTCATCCCATCCATTTTACCTGGATGAGGGCAGTGCCAAACCAATCCCTAACAATGTTTGTTTAGTCACTAAACGTCCTTAACCCCAGAATGACTCATTTCATATTCAGCCACCTCTGAATATGGCTCACAAAGGAGACTCCCACCTCATCTGAATGATGCTCAAAAATGAAAAATGCATTATTCTTCATATTATAATGGATATGTGCACATGGTTTAGACACAAGAAGCAGTATGCTGACATTATTTATGGTGTTACACTAGAAGTTGATAGCAATTATTCGGAAAGTTTATAATACAATTTTAGAATCTGGATTTTGAGAAATCAAGTGTAGAACTAATGCTAGTGTTGTTTTGAATTTGACTGGATAGGGAAGCTGAAAAGCTGTACCAATAGCACAGGCCAGAGAGACCACTTCATGGTTGACCATCTCTGACCATTTTAGAATTCTTTCGTTAATACTCCTAGGACATAAAGTAGTTTGCCTATGGTTACCCCTGTGACTTGTGGATACTTTCAAGTCCTACAGCTGCTTAAATAATTCAAGTCATCATTTCATAGTAAGGGGCTATGCAATATTAAGTTGTAATGCTATATTGGTCTGCACTTTTTAATTTTTTATGTACATAAATGGATGTTGTTTGATGTATAATATTATATTTAATAAAATTATATACATATGCTGAATCTTTATATATACTATTAAAATGTGTATATTTGAACATCTACAAGAATGTGTGTATGCTAAGGCAATTTTACTTTTAAAATTTTTATTGTCTTACAGTCATGGGCAACAGTGTACTTACCATGGCTATTCTCTAGATTTCACCTTGCAAAATTATTTTTTATAGAATGGTTTTATATTTTATTATTATTTACTAGTATTATACTAAAATAAATTTTAGAAATAGAAAACAAAATTAAAAAACACAAATAAGATAAGATTTTATTTGGTGTAATCAATGTTGTAGTCCACACATATCTGTACAATAATCAGATCTTGGTAACTGGCTTTTCCATCACATCAAATATTTACCATTGCTTTGAAAACATTCAAATTCCTCTGTCATAGCAATTTTAACTTTTTAAAATATCACCAAAATAGTCAAGATGTAGTGGGAATTTGTAAGCTGATAGTTATTCTTAGAGGTATACCCTGATATTATGTTGTCTTTGAAATTACTGAAATCATCAAGTTTGTAATGGAGTAGCTAAGTTAGAAATTAGAGACTACATTATTTATCCACTACTCTATACTTTCTTTTAACAGAGATATAGAGAGGAAAAGAGACATGAATAATTTAGGAACTTAACTCCGATGAGTATTTTACTGAATAAGTTGAGAAATTCCGCAGATATGGCAGATGGGCTGAGGTTTGCTTACTGCTCAAACTCATCCACAAGTTGAATATGTGTTAACTAGAATCTTAAAAATATGCTGTTTCTGAAAGTACTTGCACTTGTATATCTTGTGTACAATTTGTTTATTGTTCTAGAGTTTACTTATTTATCTAAATATATAATGATAAGAATCTGCCCTAGAAATTCCTACTTTGAATCTTTCTGAATTTGTATGTATAAATGTAGACTGAACATTGGTTTTATAAATTTTGTCTTTTTCATAAATCTCCATCAATGATTCAATATGTTATTTGTCCTCAAGGACTGATTACCAATCATATATCTATCTATATCTATATCTATATCTATCTATCTATCTATCTATCTGTCTATATATGTATATATGATTACTCATTTGTATGAAAAGACTTAGAAGATTTTACTTATTCTGATGTATAAGTCAATTATTATTTTAATAACCTTAATTTCTGTATTCATATAAATGAATATTGACATATGACCTGTACAATATAGTTTTCAGGGAATTTGCCTAAAGTATCTTATTTTTGTTTGGTAAGTTGGAATAATTGCACATTTTGTATCGAAAAATGTAGTCAGAGAAATGTCATGATTTAAACTAATTAGTTATTTTAAGAGTTACCACTTCTTTCTTCAATATTGTAGGAAGCCAAAATAACTAATGTCATAGCAGTTAACTTCAGGGATAAGATGGAACAGATCAAAAAGCATAACATCTGATGATAATCTAAAGTGACTTTTCAGATTCCTGGAGTGGGCTCTCTGTGTAGCCTTTCACTTGACTGTCAGTGATGTGACTTTCTTCTTTCTAATAGAATTTTGCAAAGGAAAAGACTATTGCTGCTATGGTGTCGTTTGTTTTATACTACTCAGTCTTGCCAGCAGATTTTGCCTACTTAATGAAACTTTCAACCATGTAAGGGAAGCCTATGTGGCCAAGAAATGTGGGTAGGATTTAGGAACTGTAAGTGGTTTCTAGGAGCTGAAGTGCTCTCTGGGGGCTGAGCGTGGCTTTCGTTTCACAGACAGTCATCAGTTCACCTACTGCCAATAATTTAATTCTATCAGCAGTTTCCATGAGCTTCTAATGAAAAACCGGGATCATTGTTTTGTGAGGCCATAAGCAGAATATAGAAGCAAGCCAGAGTCAGACTGGTGACCCGCAGAAATGGTAAAGCAGTAAATATAAATTTATTGTAATATAATAGAAAAGCAATATAGACTCAGGCCAGTGACCTGCAGAAACTGTAATGTAGTAAAGACAAATTTGGCATAAAACGATATAAAACTTTATTTATATGTAGTTTATATACATATATTCAGCCTGAAAATGAAAAGATAACTTTGTAAAATACTGTATGATATATATTTTTCATAACGAGCTTCAGTGAAGAAAAAAATTGTCTGTAGAAGAGATCGCTTATTTATTTTTATCCATTTACTCCCAAATAATAATCACGCAAAATAAGCTTGAGAAAGACAGCATATTCTCAGTCTTTTTAAAAATATGAACTGGTGAACAATCTATTAGCTAATTAATAAATTATTTCTCTTTGTCACAAGGAGTTAGTATTAGAGTTAAGAAGAAAGTTTTTAAAATTCATCTGAGGAAAGAAATTTACAGTAAATATCAGATTGCTAGGAATTTTACTAGAAGTTCTGTCTTCTGATGCCCATTGTGGCCAGTGGAGTCATATAAATAGATGGAATACTACATTTCAAAGTGTTTTTTCAGTCTTTTTTTTAATTGAAATCTTTATTGGTACATTACATATATACATCATGATTGCATTCAACAATGAGAGTTTGTACCAGTATATGACACAACTTAATTTTCATTTTTTCCCATAACCCTGCCCGCCCTCCTACCCCCACCCCCCATATACATAAACTTTGTTCCCATCCTTTTTGTTATAATCTCATTATTTTCCCCCCTTCACTCCATTACGCTTTGAGTGTTTTCTATTTCACAATATATAACATACATTCTAGAACTCATTTATAGCATTGTTTTCTCATACCAGAGAAAAGATACGATATTTACACATCTGTGACCTATTTATTTCACTTATAAGGATGTCCTCAAGGTACGTCCATTTAAGTATAAATGATTCAAACTTATCATTTTTTTATGGCAGAGTAATACTTCATTCTGTAGAAGAACCACAGCTTTTTTATCCATTCTCCAATTGATGGACATTTGGGTTGTTTCCAAGATTTAGCAATAACAAACTGAGCTGCTATAAACATAGGTGCACATATGTCACTGTGATATGAATATTTTAATTTTTGTGTGTATATACCTAGCAGAGCGATGGCTGGGTCAAATGGGGCCTCCAATCCTAGCTTTTTGAGGAATCTCCAAACTGTTCTCCACAGGGGTTGTACGAGTCTACATTCCCACCAACAGTGGAGAAGCTTTCCTTCTTCTCCACATCCTTGCCAACATTTGCTGTTGGCTGAATCTGAAATGGAAGCCATTCTATGTGGAGTGAGATGAAATCTCAGTGTTGTTTTCATCTGCATCTCTCGAATGACTAATGATGATGAGCATTTCTTCATATGCTTCTTAGCTGCTCTTCTTCCTCTGAAAAATATCTGTTCATTTCAGATGCCCATTTTTGAATTGGGTCATTAAATTTAGGTGGGATGATTTTTTTTGAGCTCTTTATATATTCTAGATAGTAGCCTTTTGTCTGAGAGGCGGATGGTAAAGATTTTTTCCCATATTGTTGGTTGTCTTATCACTTTGCTGGTGGTTTCTTTTGCTGTGCAGAAACCTCTCAATAGGATAACATCCCATTTATCAATTTCTTCTACTACTTCTTGTGCAGTGGGGGGTTTGTTCATGAAGTCTTTCCCAAAACCAATGTCTTGAAGAGTTTTACCTAACCTGTTTTGTAGCAGGTTTAGTGTGTCTGATTTAATACTTAGGTCCCCTAATCCATTTTGATTTTATTTTAGTACACAGTGAAAGAGCTACATCTAGCTTTAGTCTTTGGCAGGTTAAAGTCCAGTTTTTCCAGCACCATTTGTTAAAGAGGCTATCCTTCCTCCACTGAGGGTTTTTTTGCTCCTTTGTCAAAAATGAGATAGCTTAGTGTGTCTGGAGTTGTTTCTGTGTCTTCTAATCTACTCCACTGGTCCTCGGGTCTGTTGCTTTGCCAGTACCATGCGATTTTTATCACAGTGGCATTGTAGTACAGTTTTAAGTTGGGGATTGTAATACCCCCCATCATGTCCTTGTTGCTTAGAATTGCTTTTGTTATTCTAGGTCTCTTGTGATTCCAGATGAAGTTCTGGATTATTTTTTTCTAGATATGTGAGATATGCCTTTGGGAGTTCAATTGGGATTGCATTGAATCTGTATAGTAATTGCGGGAGTATAGCTATTTTGACGATATTGATTCTTCCAATCCAGGAACAAGGGATGTCTTCACTGATTATGTTTGTAAACCCCTCTCTTCACATTAGAAATGATTTGATAATATGAATTTAACTTGTAGATTTTGTTTTACTTAAGACCTGGACCTGACGTTTTACTGCTGAATTCTATAAAATTTTTAAATAAGAGTTAGTGCCTCTACTTCTGAAACTCTTCAATGAAATTGAAAGGGAAGCAGTACTCCCAAACTCATTCCTGGAAGCAATCATTACCCTGATTCCAAAAGCAGAGAAAGACCCAACCAAAAAAGAGAACCACAGGCCAATATTTCTAATGAACATCGATGCAAAAATCCTCAATATGATCCTGGCAAGCAGAATACAGAGAATTATCAAAAAGATTATACACCCTGACCAAGTTGGATTCATCCCAGGGATTCAAGGATGGTTCAACATACGTAAATCAATCAGTGCTATACACTATATTAACAGGCTTAAGGACAAAAATCATATGGTCATCTCAATTGATGCAGAAAAAGCGTTTGACAAAATACAACACCCATTTATGTTCAAAACTCTACAGAAGATCGGAATAGCTGGTCTGTATCTCAAACTAATAAAAGCTATCTACGAGAAACCTTCAGCCACTATCATACTAAATGTTCAAAAATTGAAACCTTTCACACTAAGATCAGGAACAAGACAAGGGTGTCCTCTCTCACCACTTCTGTTCAATATAGTTCTGGAAATATTAGACATAACAGTTAGGCAAGAGAAAGAAATAAAAGGAATAAAGATTGGAAAAGAAGAAGTTAAATTGTCATTATTTGCTGATGACATGATACTCTATCTAGAAAATCCTAAAAACTCAATTAAAGAACTGCTGGACCTAATCGCCAATTTTAGCCATGCAGCTTGTTACATGGTCAACGTTCAAAAATCAATAGCCTTCGTATGCACAAACAGTAGACCCACTGAGATAGAAATTGGAGAGTCAGTCCCTTTCTCTTGGTTTCTATTGCATTAATTTCTGCCCTGATCCTTATACCCTGATATTGAGCACATGGTCCATTTTAGAGAATGATCCATGAGCAGCTGAGAAGAATGTAAATTGTGACTTTTTGGCGTGAAATACTCTGGAGGCTTCTATTAAGTCCATTTGCTGAAGAGTCTGGTTGAGCTCACGGATTTCCTTAGTGACTTTTTGTCCAGTCGATCTGTCTCTTTGTGACAGTGGGGTATTGAGGTCCCCTACTATTATTGTGTTGGGGTTTATCTAGTTTTTCAAGTCCATTAATGTTTGTTTTATATAGTTGGATGCATGAGAATTTGGAGTGTAGGTATTCAAGATTATTGTGATTTGTGTCTCTTGGATTTTTCCCTGAACTAAAAGGTAGTGTCCATCTTTATCTCTATCAGTTTTGGCTTAAAGTCTATTTTGTTTGCAAATAAAATCGCCACTCCTGCTTTCTTGCCGTTTCCTGTCGCATGGAGTATTGTTTTCCATCCCTTTACTTTCAGTCCATGGGTTTCTTTCTGAATTAAGTGTGTTTCTTGTATGCAGCAGATTGAAGGATCTTGCTTTTTGATCCGCTATGCCAGTCTGTATCTCTTAATTAGCGCGCTGAGTACATTGACATTAATGGTTATGACTGATATAGGTAAATTTAGTGCTGCCATGTTATCCTCTTCTTGGCTGTGTTATTCTAATTTTGCCCTTTCCCCATCAGTTTCTTGTTTGGTCCCATAGGTTGACTCGGTTAGGTCTCATGGATTTGTAACTTTTCTTATTTTTCTCCAAGATATTCTTTAAAATGTTTCGGAGCACAGGTTTCGTATTTGTGATGTTTTCCAGGTGTTCTTTGACATGGAAGTATTTTATTTCCCCATCAATTTTGAAGGATAGTTTTTCAGGTACTTTAGTCTGGGTTGGAAGTTGTTTTCCTTTAGGTCTTGGAAGACTTCACTCCAGGCTCTTCTTGCATTGAGTGTTTGAGTTGAGAAGTCCGCTGTGATCCTGACGGGCTTCCCTTGGAATGTAACTGTTTTGTTTTCTCTGGCTGCTTTCAGTATTTCATTCTTTTTTTGGATATCTGGGACGTTTCTGATTATATGCCTAGGTGTAGATTTTTTTCATGTCATGAGCATGTGGCATTCTGTATGCTTCATATATTTGTATGTCCAATTCTTTATTTTTTTCTGTGAAGTTTTCTGCCATTATCTCTGTGAATAGCTTTTTGATGCCTTTAGCATTGTCTCCTGCTTCCTCAGTGACTCCAATCAATCTTATGTTATTCTTGTTTGAATCATCTAGGAGCTGTTGAATTGACTTTTCATTATTGCTTGCTTTTTTCCATAGATTATGCCTTTCCAGTTCATTGGTTGAGATCCTATCTTCTAGGTGTGAAATTTGATCTTCTGCCAAATTCATTCTATTGCATATACTTTCTTTTTCTTTCTTAATTTCCTGGGCTTCTGCTTGTAGGTGTTTAAAAGGTTCCATTGCTTTTGCTATCTTGGATTCTATCAACTCTATGATATCCTCTTTAGCTTTATTAATCATGTTGACAGTGTCCAATATCTCTGCTTTCATCTCAGAGATCAGTTCTGATTTCCATTTTACTAGATCTGCTTTGGCTACTATTTCTGAGTACCCTGGAGAGTGGGCTTCAAACTTCTCTATTTCCCTTCCCCCTGTGTTACCTGAAGGTGAGGATCTTTGTATCTGAGAGTTTGAGTGTTTTGTCATCTGTGACCTGCCTTGGTTTCTGGCGCTGTTTTTTGCAAGTCACTTTCCTCCTAATAGTTAGGAACCTTAAAATAGCAGTGTTTCCTGGGTTGTTCTTTACAGTCTGTATTGGGACCTAAAGAAAAAGCCCTAGTTCTGGCACACCATATGAGGCACTCAATCAATACAGTCAGAACACCTTCTCCCGTCTGCTTTAGAGGCAGGAAGGCTCTGGCTCCTGAACTGCTACAATGGTGCTGCCTCAGGTTCCAATGGGCCTTCCTGCTCACCAATACGGAGTCTCTGGGCTCACTTGTGCAGTTGGCCTGGAGGCAAGTAGGTTGGAGGCGCTGTGAAGCTGCAGTGATTGGGGCTGATGTTCCAACAGGCTCACCTACTCACCAATACTAGCTGACTGGATGTGCTTCTGCAGTTGCTGTGGAGAAAGTCAGACTCTGACCTGCTAACCTCAGTCCCTGGGTGCTCTGCCGGTTTGGGCCTGGTGGCCAGTAAGTTTCAACCCCAGAGCAAGTTCAGTGACTAAGATTTGGCAACACAGTCGCCGTTTCCCGAGCCGCCCACTGCTAACCTCAGTCCATGGGCGCTTTTCCTGATGTGGGCCTACTATGAAGAATTTCATGTGAACTTCTATGTGTGAAAATAGATATTGTAACTTTTGCAGCCAGGTCTTACTCAAGAATAAATTTCAGATACGCAAACAAGCATCTAGAACATAGTAGTGTCTCCTTTGTGAGATGCCACATGGTTGGATGTTATGCAAGTAGGGGAGATTTTACATACCAGACACCTGGAATTTTGGGTTTTAGTATGAGACTGTACAATAACAATAATTCATTATGCCTGACATTTCTTTATCTTCAAATGTAAGAAAAATATACTAATCATGTCTCATAATAGCCTGGGATATTGAAAAAATCAGAGTGTAAAATATGTTGAAAAATGTAATATGGGGTTTATTTTCTTAAAGTAAAAATGTACATGTAAATAATTCAGTGATTTAGAAAATAACATACGAAATCAGGACCCTCACGGAGTTACAAAGATCGATTCTTGTTCTAACCCTATTTATCTCTAAAGGCAATCAATGTCCTAATTTATGGTACCATTTGTTACTTTCTTTTTATAAGATTAATTTTTGTCTAACTAGTTTCCACCAATAATATATATGTGGGAGAAATCACTTTATCCTCATGAAGCATTTTCTCTCTATTTTATTACATAATAGTATATTGTATCACTATACTAAATATGTTTACTGTGCCACTATCAAGTGATTCAGTTGATGTTAGTTTTTGACTGTTGTAGATAAAGCTCTATAAAGTCAATAAATATGTATATACTTACTATTTGTCACATGTTTTGTCTAATTAATATATACCCTTCTAGAAGATAAAAATCTAATTTACAATAAGAAGCTAAATAAATTTCCAGAACTGTTGCTTAGATATAGAATCCTTACAATGTTAGCAAGTGTAATACTACTTCAAAACAATTGCCCTCCTAATTTGTTCCTTGTTAGTCTCACCAATGTTGCTGATCATTACTGCTTTGGTTTTTGACTTAACTTTAAACCAAATTCCTTTATGCTTAATAAATTTGAGGCTTTTTTGCATGTTTCTCAAGGATAATTGCATATTCTTATGTTATTTAATCCCAATATCACAGTACCTTAATTACTCACACTGTAGTTTCTTGGTTTCCTTGGACTTTGGGATTTTTATATATGTTTTAGAACAAACTTCTTCTGTTTTGAAGAAAAAAAATTGTATTACAGAGCAATTCTTTGGGAATTGACATTTTACATTGAGTATTCCATTTTATGTACATAAATAGTGATAGCATTTAGAATTTATTCATTCTTCTCGATGATATTTTCTCTTCATAGAATATTTGAATAACATTTATTGGTTGTATTCCTAGACAATAAAATCTGGGACACTATTGTAACACACAACACATACAAAAACCATGCAAGCAAATAAATAGAAGTTTAACCAACAACCTGCAGGTACCTTCCCAAAAAATTACTCCCTTATCTACAGTAAAATAAACCATGAAGCTACCAGCAGCAACTCAGAATTCATAAAGCCAAATTGCTATCTCTAGTGACAATCCAGAAGCTAAAGAGGTAGTCATCCCCTAATGGCCAGAACTTGACTGACAAGTTCTCTGATTTTTGTTTTCTTTCTAACCTAGGACCAACCACAGAAAGCCAAGTATTCAACTCTAATCAATCATCTAAAATGAGAACTCTCTAGTCATCCAAGCCATAGATTCCTTATATCAATGACTCTTAAACAGAACACACTGAAAAACTTAAACTTTACCCACTCAGGACTCATTTGAGTTTCTGTCAAAAACTCAAGCAGGAAGAGCTTGCTTCCTTGCAGTCATAATATCAGACAAATACACCTTGCCATTCTTATTTATTTTGTCTTAGGTATACATATATGACAGACACACAGAAAATGATATATAATCATGAGTACATGATCATATGTAATCTTACATATATAATGCATACTAATTTATCTAAGTTATATACCTGTACCCACCAACCAAATCTTTGCATATTGGCAGAAATCACCAACTGAGTCTTGAACCCTTAAAAATTTTAAAATTATATTTTTATGTCTTTGACAGATGTAACATTTGTCAATTTTTTATTGCATAGTCTGATTTAAATGCCCTACACTTGTTTGTCTTGCCAGCTAAATGATGAGATCAAAACCTATGATTAGTTTCTCAGTCTATTATTAGTTAGTTTCTACTTAACTTTATAATCTGAGTGCCAAAATTTTGACATTTTGTGTTCATTATTTTCTGTATTGAAATCATTTTTGCATGCTGAAAAACTATTATTATTTCTAGGTTTTCTAAGTACTCTTTCTGGAGTCATTAAGTCTCATCCTGTCTATTGTATCAAAACCAGAAGCAGAAATCTAATACTACTTTAACAAGTAGAATAAATAATCAATAACATGTAAAAGGAAAAATGTCAAAAGATTTCGGTCAGTAGAATGAGATAAATTTTCAATGCTCTTATTTATTAGCAGTTGAAAAATCATGATACATCATGAAGAGGTACAAATACTCAATATTTAATGTGAACATAATCTATAGCTAAAATCTACCAATTAACTCAATAAAGGGGAAAGTGAAATATTTTCATGTTGCTGCACAGATGAACATGTTTTATGATCATAACACACATTTCTAACAAAGTACAGTATTATATTTTATGAATTATTGTAAATACTTTAAGATTTTTTTGGATATATTAAATATTTTTTTTCCCCAAGCATCAGAGATCAAACTCAGAACCTTGGGCTTGTAAAATGGGTGTGGTGCCAATGATCTAATCATTCAGCCACAGTAAATACTCCAAGTTTATTAACTTTAGGTATCAACTTAACTGAATTAAAGAATATCTACAGAACTGGTAAAGAATAACTGTTGTCTATGTTTCCAACGGTCAGTATGTGGATCAGTAGCTTGAGCAGGGAAGATGCGGCCCCAAAGAAGGTAACGTGGATGCTTACAACTGTATGACAATTTACACAGCAACAACAGTAAAAAGAGATAAAAAAGTTTCTGCTCTTCCTGGAGCTGGTATCACTCTCCCATCTGCTTTTAGGCCCCACCCCTCTCCAGCTCTCTGGCTTTGAGAATCCTGGACTTAGACCAGTGGACTCCAGGTTCCCATTCTTTCCCCCTCAGTTTCAGTATTACACAAGCCTTCACTGGTTCCAGACTTCAGACTTAAAAACTTCAACTAAACTCTCCTCAGGGCTTCCCAGGGTCTCCACCTTTTAGGTGTTGTACTATGCCCCCGGCCCCAGCTCAAACTGTAAACTAATTCTTTTAACAAAGCTAAGTACATAGATACACAGACAGGCAGACACACAGATAAATAGGTAATAATTATTTCCACAGATCCCTTATTATGTACATGTCTACTACAAAAACAAGTCATTTTTTTACCTAATAAAACTTTTAGAGGCATGTAATACACTAGTAATTCTTGCATTTATTCTTAGCCATTGTAACTATTGAAATTACAGACATTCTTCTCACTGCTTTGTGTATTTGTATCACCAGCTGCTATGTGTTCCACAAGAGAGTACATTTCTCAGCCGCAGAGTATAGAATTGAGACCAGACTGAACATTTTCACACAGCATTTCCTTTATGCAGAACTGCACCTGTAACAGCAAGAAAAATGTGGAGTGTATGTTTTTTCAGATTCACTAACAACAGATATATCTCGATGGGGAAAACATTTTGCATAATATACCAGCAAATAAGAGAACTGAAAAGTTATAGGGGATTTTCTTTTGTAAATAAAATGATAAAATAATATTTGACTAAATTGTTAGTTTATTTTTTTTCTTCAAAAATACAACATTTATATTCAGTGAACTTATAATTACTTTCAGTGGAACCTGAGTTACCTTGAGAGTTAGAAATGCCTGAGCAATGGCTTCCATATACTGAGATGACTTGGATCTTCCTTCCAGAAGAGTCTGGCATGCAGCTCCATGGGTACAGAACCTCACCGTGGAGTTACAGAACATGATGCTTGTCTTCGTGGCTTTCTGTCACTTGTTGATTTGATTCCTTTATATTCTCTTATTCCTATATTTTGGAAGAGAAATGTTTATCCTATGTCTTTTTGTGTTAGTAGGAATATTTAACTTTCTTTTTGACTTTTACAAAGGCTTAAAATTAAATTTTCTTAAAGTCTCATAAGATACTTTGTACTTTTTCTCTTCAGGGAGGTTAAATCATTAAGAATTTGATGACACTTAGAGGTAAATTATTTCAGTTCATATAATAAAGTAGTTATGAGTCCAGCACAAAATATCATGGTTTAGACTTAGAATTTCCCCACATAGTTTCAGTTATTCAAAGGTGTAGCTTTTGGATACGAGGGCATCATACTCATTAGTGGGTTAATCTATAATGAGCTCAGTGTTTGAGTGTGTTTTGGGGAATAGGGCCTGTTACAGCATAAGAAATTGTTAGAAATTCCTGATTAACAGAAGAGGGGAATCACAATTTCCAAGTCAGGATATTGGACGCACTTTTAGAACATAATGTCGAGTGAAATAAATTAGAAATATAAGATTGAATATTACATAGTTTCTCTTACGTGAGAAACCAAAAGTGCAGAAAGCAAAATGAAGGATAGATAATAAGAAATACATTCCTTTTTGCAAAAAGGAAAAAGACAAGAGATGGAGGGAGGAGAAAAGAGTGAAGGCAAAGGGGATGCAAAAGGAATTCAGATGTTTATGCCATAAACCAGCCTCCATATGGGATGTAACTGTTATGTACCACATGCACTAAAGAAAGGAAGACTAGAAAAATTCATACTTATACTATACATTAATATTTCAGATATTTCCTTTTGATGTCAATGTTAACATAAGGCTTGGAACAAACTGAAATGTTTGCACATGTTTGTAAGATTATGATGATGAACTTTACCTAAGAATAATTTGATTCTTAACAAAGTGACAAATATTAGACTTACAGTGAGCAAATAACATGGCAACAGTCTGAAAAACTGTCCATTGCTACAATGAAGAAAATATGTCCAAGTCTCTTTCAGAGATTTTTTAAATATTTGAGAAAATATTCATCAATTTTCACTAGCATATATATAATATTTAGTAATATTTAATATTATATATATTTAATATCTATGTATAGGTATATAATATCTATATATAACCTTTATATATAACAACATAGTACAGTATAGTATAAAGTATAGTATAATATAATATATATGTAATCTGCTATATGCCTGAAAAAGATATACTTTGCTGAAATTTTCATCTCTTTCATTTCCTACTTTGCCTCAACATTGTCATTTATCATGCAGTAAAATATGAAAGCTTGCTGTAATATGAGAAGAAATAGTCTCAAATATTTAATAATGTAATGCAGTTACTTTATTTCCTTTTCTTTTCAAAATCAAAGGTCCTTTACAATAACTACAGTGATATTACAAGAATATTAACAGATATTAACAGAATACCTAAGAAAATATAGTATATAACTCTGGTCTTAGCAAAATACAAATCATAAAGTTGGATCACAAATAAGTATATTGTGCTGAAACCAATGAAAATATAAGTTCAAAGCAATAATTAATAGTAAATGTAGAAAATGAAACATAACTCACTTTCTTATTCCAAATAAGTTTTTTATGTGGGTCACAAAATTATTTCCATAATTTAAAGTAAGACCCTGCACATTACACATTGATCATGTTGTATTTTTCAACTTATGATTGCTGTTTGAAATTTTGTAAATAATTGTTAAATATTTGGGAGGATACTCTTCTGCATTGCCTGAGAGATCCTCACAGCTACTGGGGCAAAAGTCAAGTTGTAACAGCAAAGCTGAATATATTTTTTAAAAGTTTTATTTTTTTAAATAGTACAAGTTAGTTTCATATCAGAAGTAAAACAAAATAATCATTGATATTTTATTTTTTAAGAAATATGTTGAAATACATAAACAGACCAATATAATAAAGGAGAAAATTTTAAATACTGAAAGCTCTACCTAAGCAAAAAATTTAATTACTAGATTTGTAAATTTGAGGAGTACAATGTCTTTGTTAATATTTCATTATTATGAGAAAAGAAAATAGACAGAGTAAAACATATTGTAAAATAAATGTGAATTTAGTTCTGTGGTAGGAGACAGCACTTAACCTTTCATAGATGGGAAATTCTGAAATAGTGAGGGGAAAAATAATGAGACAGTAATAAAAAATAAAGGAAACAAAGCTTATGTATAAAGGGGGTGTGGGGTTCCAGGGTAGGAGAAAGGGAAAAAATGAGAATGAAGTCATGTAATATTCCATACAAACTCTCAATGTTGAATGAGATGATGATATGAATTTATAATGTAACAATAAAGATGAATTTTTTTTAAAATGGAAGTTAAACTAAACATGAGGTGAGAATGACAGCCTTGAAGCTATCATTTTGTTACCTTTTCAGTCTTCAATGCCTCTTAATTAGTCCTTTTTTAATAGAAATTAAGTTTTATTTTCTCTGATGGAACAATAAGTGTGTAGAGGTGGAGATATCAGAGTTTAAGGACTCATGAAACCTTGAGACTCAGAATAAACAGATAAAAATAATCCCCAAAAGTAATAAGAACTGTATGACCTGCTCTGTTAACTTTGTTAATATTAATTTGAAATTCAGGACCTAATGATCATAATAAGGAAAGTCAAAGAAAAGCAAGAGAGTCCAAAGTTTTATAGAAACAGACTACTAAGAGCATCATCTGTCTTACTGTGGGTCTGAAAAAGAAGGCAAAGCACATAACTTGGGAAAAAAATGTTTTGTTTTTTTTTTATGTTAGTTCTTTCAGAAGAAAAAAACAGTTGGGGAAACACACAGGATCTTGATTAATTTCAATTCTCATCAAACAATAAATTGTTCAACTGCAAAAATGGCTTTAACTCCAAAAACTACTATTTTGCTCAGTATTTATTGAGTAAAAATCCAAATGATAAATTTAAATTTTATTTAAATTTAAAATGCATTAGTGCTGTATGTAGTGGCTCATCTCTGTAATTTCAGTATTTGGGATGCTGAGGCAGGAGGACTGTCATGTTTGCAGCCAGCTCTGACTACAAAATGAGATGAAGTCCAACCTGAACTACGTAATGAAAAGTATCTCAGCAATAGCAATGTGTGCTATCAGATTGCATTATCCACACTGACAGAAGTCATCCTGGTTCCTTATACCATGTCTATTCATTTAGCAAATACACGATGAGTTCTGTGCTTATTTATTCTCATAAACATCTGTAAAATGCTTCTTCTCTGTGTCTAGATTGTTATCATGCATGTAATTTGCCACCTTGCTACTTTTTTTTTTTTTTTTTTTTTGAGACAGTCTCACTTTGTAGTTCAGACTGGCCCTGAGCTCAGCCTCAAACTCACATCACAGCAATCCTCCTGCCTCTGCCTCCCAAGTGCTGGGATCACAGGCATGAGCCACCATGCCCAGCACTGTGGTATGTGGTACTGATTGCTGCTGGGCGTGAGTCTCCACGCCCAGTATTGTTATGTGGTTACTGGGGATTGGGCCCTGGCTCTTGTGCTTGCAAGACAGGCACTGGAGCCACTGAGCTAAATCCCTGGCCCAGCTACTATTTTTTTCTATCGGCATCTATAATGTGTATTTCTCTTTCTATGTATATATGTACACACTCTATGTATCAGAATATATGTGTATCTGTGTATCTGTATACACGTAGAAGCTCAAATTTAGTATTTTTAAATCTAGAATCATGTTTTCATGAAATCAGTTATTTTTGGAATATTCCAGTTCACCTAATATTTCTGTACTCCAAATGAGTTAATAATTGAATATTACCTCAAGTCCTAGATTTAATTGAATCCAAGTATCAATATGTAGCTATTCCTTTGTATCTCAATTTTATAAAAATCTAATTCATAAATTACTTTCAATTTATAAAGCTATCATTTTTGACAACATAGTTTCAAGTGTTTATATTATAATAACTGTGAAATTCCTATGTGTTATACATTGTGCTGTGATTTTCCACCTTTCTCCTCTTGCAACATGAGAAATCTCACGTACCTATTAAAACTTCAATAAATTCTTCTATGAATCTTTTTTAGACCAGTTATGTCTTTCACTTTTTTTAATGAATTAAAAATAATTTTAAGCTGTTTACCACAATATTTTACAGTGTATATTATTTTATTATGTTTCTTCCTATGCTGCAATTAAAAGTCTGTTTCCTTTACTATCTGTCCAGTTTTTTTGTTTTTTTTTTTGAGACAAGGTCTCACTTTGTGGTTCAGGCTGGCCCTGAGCTCAGCCTCAAACTCACATCACAGCAATCCTCCTGCCTCTGCCTCCCGAGTGCTGGTTTACAGGCGTGAGCCACCATGCCCAGCACTGTGGTATGTGGTACTGGTTCCTGCTGGGTGTGAGTCTCCACACCCAGTATAGGTATGTGGTAACCGGGGATCGAAACCGGGTCCTTGTGCTTGTAAGACAGGCACCGGAACCACTGAGCTAAATCCCCGGCCCCTATCTGTCCAGTTTTAAAACACAGAAAACATGCTTATTTTGATTAAACTGAATTTCTAATACTAAAAAAATCATAAAATAATGAATAATGTAATGGCACAAATAAATCAGTTCTTCCTATTTTAAAAAACAGAACCATCTACATTTACTTCCTTTTTTAGAGAGAGTAAAGCAGTCTCCTCTAATATGATACAATAGTAGGAAAATAAAAGTGTAACTAAATTTCTTGAAATTTTGAAAGCATTTTCAATCTTAAAAACCAAAATGATGAAAGAAATACATCTATATCATTCAAGATGATAATTGGTGCCAAAGTGGAACAGTAAATTTTTTTTCTTAAAATAGATATTGCAAATGTTTCAAACACCTTGCAATAGAAAATATCAAAGGAGATAATATCTGGAAAGGCTGCTTGCTAAAAAGAACAGTTATATAATTTGTTTTCTCTTTTTCCACAAAGCAGTGTCAAATTGCAGTGTAATAGCACAGCGTGGAGACATCTCCAGCGGTCAGTGGCACAAAGGGTTGTGGGGTCAGAGTTCTAAGAGCTTGCAGATGACTTCTGCTTCCCTTGAATCCCTTCTGTCAGTGGGAAAGGGTGGGAAGATTACACAGTATAAATAAACCTTAGGAAAAGAAACCCTTGTTGAGGCAGAGTGGCAGAGTACATTTATATTTTATAGATACAAGAAACCATACTAGAGCTTTCCAATGAGTTTGCTTTTCCCAATAGTTCTGACCACTGACCTGTACAAAGCACAGTTTGACAGATCTTATTCTTTGTGCCTTTTCCTGCATTATCTTTACAAAGGCAGTCATTCTACCTCAACCATGCAAATTTTCAGCAGGGGCACAGGTTTTGCATATTTAGAAATGTATCAAGGTTGTCACGGATGGAATGAGACACGCAGCTTCAGACTATCCTGGCATTTTATGGAGTGGGCTTCACAGATTATTCATACAGCTGTATTTCATTCTATAGATGGATTTTTCAATTAATCAAGTTTTCTTTAGGAAGATTTTTCCTGATTAATTATACAATAAGTTTTCCAAATCAATAAAACAACAAAATTCAAAGCAGATTTTCAGTCATCCTTGATGATATAACCTTTTCTTATGAAACAATTCAAGCCAATTATGTTTAATACAATATAGTCTAATAAGTAATGATATTTTTACAACATGTAATTATGGTTTTTAAAATTTATTTTGTTTTTATTTTTAAGTTTTTTTGAGGCAGGGTCTTGCTTTGTAGTTTAGGCTGGCCCTGAGCTCAGCCTCAAACTCACATCATAGCAATCTTCCTGCCTCTGCCTCCCAAGTGCTGGGATTACAGGCGTGAGCCACCACACCCGGCACTGTGTTATGTGGTACTGATTGCTGCTAGGCGTGAGTCTCCGTGCCCATTATTGTATGTGGTTACCGAGGATTGAACCTGGGTCCTTGAGCTTGCAAGACAGGCACCACAACCACTGAGCTGAATCCCTGGCCCCAGTAGTTATGCTTTGAAAACAAATATAAACTAAAAATACTTCATCCTTAAATTTACAATACCATTGGCTTCTACTCTTGATTAGTTCTATAATTTTCATGATTATGAATATAACAAAGGATAAATGTTATCTGTAGTGCTTTACACTCATAAACACATACAGATATTTTGCTTGTATTATTCTTTATCACTAATCTTGACCAAATGTGTCTTTCTGGAGATATATCCAAAATATGTGGGCTTGATTTTCGTATCATTTATTCTTGAGCACACAAATTCCAGACCAAATATAAACAATGCCTTGCTAAACATTATTTGGGAAATATATATGAATTCATGTTTAATATTGGCAGAATATTAAAGACAACAAAATTAGAGTAGGAAATATTAATAGATTTTAATCTATTGAAGTTCTACTCTGCACCATCAACTAAAGTAAATGTATTTCTTATGTAATTTTATGTCCTGTGTGCTAGAATTCTAAGGTAAAGATACCATTAACCTTTTGCTACACAAGAGAAGATTTGGGAGTTCCTTAGGTTAAGTAATTGACTTTGAACACCTAGAGGCATCCAAGCAGAATGAAAACCTTGTCCAGCTGAGCCAAAGTCCACTTTCCTTGTAATCAAGGCTTTGCCTTTCACCAGCTGTCTGTGCACTGCTTTGAATCAGTGATTTTGGTTTGCTGAAGCTCACAGTGAATAAGGTGTCCCCAAGATTTAAAAAAAAATAGTGTAAGACTATAAAAAGAAGGAGAAAGGAGATCTGCTGCCTTATGCACCACTTTAGGCTTAAGGAAAGAATTTCTTTTTTGCTTCTGTGCCTTTCTCTTGGGGAATTTCTGGTGCATGGAATGGAGTTTGGGTGGAAAGGAGGTGAACATAGAGTTCCTATTCTGGGATATAGGCTGTTCATTTAACTAAATAAGTTGTCAGCCACTGCAACACTGCCAGAACTATGAGATATCTTATTTTGCCATCCTGTTCTATAGTAACAGCTGCTCCAAGATGCTCACAGAAACTGTAGTACTTCTCCAGAATTTAGTACAGAAGTGACAGAAGAATGGAAGAGTCCTACCCAGTCCTAGTATTTAATTGTGGTTTAGGTACATGAACAAGTCCTTTTAAACACATCAGAACAACATACAGAGTATTCTTCACACATTTCTTAATGAAGAGACAGCAGTGATTTAACCATATCATAAGTTGACTTCTCTACAAATTGTTTTTATTGATGATAATTTCTACAAGTTTAAATTCTTCTTAAATATAAAATATAATTTCACAATGGCCATGTATCTTAAGCACTATCAATTCCAATATCTTAAAACAAAAAAGCCTCCTAACTAGTATTTCTCCAATCTCCATTTTATTTGTCTTTCAGTTAACTGCCAGAATTCTCAAAATACTACACATTTCCATTGACTTTTCTTCCAGTCTCAACTTGCTTTTGTTGTTTTTCTCCCTACTACTTTTCCACAACTACAGTTTTGAGGGCTCGATTCACCAAAGACCTGCTAATTAACAAATTCAATGGTCTCTCCTAAGTCCTTATCCAGCTAGTCCTCTGCACAGCAATCAAAATCACAGACCACTTGTTCTGCCTTGAAAAGCTCTTATAACTGGAAGAAGAAAATGAATGTCTCTTCCCCATAGAGAAATTGAGGAGAAGAATGGCTCTTGGCTAAGAATTTAATCAAGTACTTATAAGAAGCAATTTCAAAGCTTCCTCCTGGTCTTAGTGTAGCAAGAGTAGCAGGTTGTAAGAGATAGATGGTTCAACATTAGCCCATTTATTATTCCAGGTAGACCTGAAATGGCACATCTGAAATGTGAGTGGGAACACACAGTACCACAGCATTGCATAGTAATGAGATCATGCTAACTCCATTATACTTATGTGAACTTGTGAATTATGAGACCATTATAAAGTTGTCAGCTTCCTGTTCAAACTTGGTACTGTTCCGGGAAAATTATGCATATGTTTAGGTGAATACACGAAAGAGAAACAGAGGCAAACATAGAAACAGACACAAAAATACTAAGCTACCAGAAGAGAAGAGGAACCAAGTATAGGTTCAAAATTATAGTAACCAGCCCCAGTGGTGGACTGCTTGAAGGATCTCCGTAAGACCTGGGCCACTCCGACACATTCCTTGCAGGTCACATGTTATTCTAGCCTGAATACGACTACAGCAGTGATGTGTCATGAGAAACCCCACCTTCCATAAACAGCATCAGGAGAAAGTGCTGTGGAAAGTACTGTGAAAAACAAAATCACTAAGTGTTTTCCTTATTATTTATTTATTTATCTATTTCTCCATTTTCCAACTTAGTACACTGGTATTCTTTCTTCCTTCAACATCATTGAATTGTACAGAGGGACTTTTGTATAAGTAGCATCTGCATAGTAAATATTTTTTTTGAATTGAACTATTAAACTACACACACATATATATACATAATTAGTCATGCAATGGATATGATATCAACTAAAATTATCTTTAACATAATTAAAATAACAGAAATAGAAAGTTTGATACTCTATTGTGTTGTTCCTCTTAGATGAGAAACTGAAATATTAAAAAGAGTAAAATAAAGGAAAGATGGTAAAAAACAGAAAGGCCACTGTGCTGGAGATGCAGAAGACGAGGGAAAGGGAAGAAGAGGATGACATAAGTTAGGGATCAGTGAAAGCAATTAAAATGAACAACACGTTATTTATATGTACCAGTTCTTCAAAGCTAGTATATGTGATATGATTTGTTGTAAATATAGGCAATTAAAATGAAATAAAAGCAAAAAGCATATAGTTTGGAAATAATTATTACTAAACATACAAAGAATCACTTCATAAACTAATATAAGATGGTGAAATTATTGATAGCATTGGTGGTGGAAGGAGAAACGGATCTAAACTGACATCCGTTAAATGGTAATAAAATGTCATATCTTTTTTATTTACCATCTCATGAAATATAAACAAACACTTCATACTTGGTATTCTAATTCCAGTATTCATCTAAAGACTTGGTATCAAATTGAAAGATGAGTAAATACTTTAAAGGAATTAAACCACATTTCTACATTCATTATGGCTACACAGAAATGCTGGAAAGGAATCTGGCGGTAGCCCTATTCAAGATGAAAGAAAGTCTCATCGTTCATTAGTATCTTCTTTAATCCCAGGTCAGAGAGGAGCTGTTCACCCGAAGTGTTGCTATCCTTGTACAGTTCGGTCATAAAACAAGAATATTTGTGGGTGTGGTAGAAGAGTCCGAAATGGAAAGTGGTAAGAATTTGAACACAACCACAGGCTACTCAAATAAAATTCTTATCCTTAATGCTAAAATCTGGAAAATTATTTTACATTTTTATTATAGCAGATGTTACCAAAACATAAAACTCAGGAAGAATTACATAAAACTCTAAGTATCCTGAGAGATAATACTACACAAAATATTATTATTATACTTCCATACCTGGCTCACCAAGACAGCCTTTACCAGTTTTCTACTTGCTGTTCAATGTGAATTTAAAAATAATTTGCATGAACATATATATATTTATAAGTATTTTTCATAATGACACTGTATAACAAATATATGTATTTTCAGGACCAAAAATCAAAGTATATTTAAGTTACTCCAAACGGATATATTAATGTGCTTTAAAATTTGTATCGATAAGCAAGAGTTTTGCCAAAAAAAAAAAATCCCATATTGCTTTAAAATGATTGCATTAAATTAAACGACTAAATGAAATTCAGTACAAATAATGACAAAGAAAATGAAACCATGCCAATTTACAAAGTGATAAAGCAGTTGTTTTACACCAACTCTACACGTGGTGGGTGACTGATGTGTTTGTTCTTTACTCAATTCTCAGTCTTGTGGAAAGTAGCATTAGAGGCCTTGTGGTAGGAGGCTTTGGATTCCGGGTTAACAAGTGGAAACGCCTACATGAGACTGGACAGGCAGAGAGAGCCCCTTCTACTATTCTTTGCTTTGAGGTTGTATTTTTAAGTGCAGCTGCTTAAACTCCACAACTAGTGACTACATAGCTCTTTTCTTACTAGTTCAAGTTCTCCTGGGAAGCTGTAAACATACACACACACACACACACACACACACACACACACACACACACACACACACACACACACACACACACACATTCTCTTTTTTCTCTTCAGCCTACAAATTGTAATAGCTCGTTATTGTTGCCAGTACCCGGATGCAGGCCCTTCACTCTGCCTGTGGCTTCCACGCAGCCCTTTCACATTGAGGAAATGTTAATTTTGCGGGGAGAATCATCGCAATTCCTGTGTCTTTGTGTGTGTGTGTGTGTGTGTGTGTGTAGGGGGGGGTGTGCGTGTGTATGTGTGGTGTAAACTTTCTTTTTTAATGTTTGCAAGTGTGTTTTAAGTTCTCGAATTTCACATTTCCAGTTTGCAGTTAGTATGCAGTTTTCAAGGACACCCTTTATAGTTTGCCCTTCTCAAATGTTCCTTTCTCCTTCCTCAGCTTTAAAAGGTGTTTTCTCTGGAACTTATTGCAAGCTTATCTGTTATATTAATCTACTGACAGGTTTAAATGGTTGAAAGCGGCTGATAATAGATCTGAGTTCCCTCCCAGGTAATATCCTAATATTTTCACAGGGCAGTGGTGACGCTTGGAGAAAAATCCTGCAGTTTAAAGAAAAAGATCATCCCCTAAGCTGAGCTCAACCATTGATTGTTTCACGCTATTAGACACCTATTCTTTGGGGCAAGGGCACACACCTACTGATCTGGAGAATTTAAAATAATTAAGTGCTCATTAAAAGGATATTACATAGAAAACCGCAATTGCGATTATAATGTAGGTAACTCCAAATTACACTTATTTTTTTTTATGTCACTTGCATTAGGTTTTAGTTTCTTTAATTATCTTGTAACAGTGGTTTTTCTTTTTTATTTGTTTATATATTGTTTTTTGAAGGAGAGGGAGCCAAATAGCTTACACATATATGCTTTCTACTTCTTTAATACACAAAATATGATTAAATTTACTTTCATCTCCTTTTGAGTTGATAAAGATATGTTCTACATCCTTCATAATGTGACATTATCAGGCTTATTTATTTAAAGAACTACTATATAAGGGGATACTTTAGCAACGTATGCCTCAAATGGCTTTCCTTTAAGAAAAAGTATTAATTTGGCTAATATAAGTGGAAATACCTGGGAAATTTCGAGTATCAAAATCCCTATTGACTTCAGAATTCTCATTAATGAAATCTAATTTTTCATCAAGTTTTCAATACTTATACAAAGGTTGGCTTCATGTAGATATACTAAAATAAATCCAGGATGGAATAAGATGAATGTATTTTTAAAAGAATAAAGAATAGCTAATTTATACAATCTCTCTTTCTGAGTTCTAAGAGGCATTTCATCTTTTAAATTCATATTGCTTAATTCCTGGAATTACTTGATATTTTATGTATAAATTGTATTTTCCACTATTTCAAAATGATTGCGAAAGGAAGGAAATATTTAGAAAAACTATGAGTTCATATAGAATGCTGTCATCTTGCTAAAATTAATATTTCATGTGTTACCTCAAACATAATTAAAGTGTCAGTACTACAACAATATGTCACTTATTAGTATTTGCTTAAATATCAACATGTAATTTTTCTCTATCTGACAGCATGTCACCATAGCACAATATTCTATTGTTCTTGAATCAATAGGCTCTCTTTCAATATGGAAAATAAACAGTCATATTTTACCTTTTGTTTTTGTATTTCTTTGTTACTCTGCTGATAAAGGCTGAAAGTGAAATAGTTAAGCAAACAAAGTTTCTAAGAAGAAGCACCGAAGTGCATGTGATCTAACATAATGTGCTTCACAGAAAGGAGAAATTGGATTAATATTGCTTGCTCATGCTTGAAGCACAGAAAATTGCTCAAAGGCAGATGGATGGAGAGTGAAAATCTAAAAATAAAATTCTCTGTGGAAATGAGGATTTTCACAGTTCATATTGGTTATGAGGCTCAGGACATGGAAGAAAGTCTTACAAGCAGGACATTTAATAATATTATGAATTATTAGTGTGTCTCTAGATAGACAGACAGACAAACAGATGTGGAGTTATGTACATTACAGATCTGTGTCTCAAAGAAGAGATAGAGAGAGACTGAAGAATCAGAATGTCATACATACACTGAAAATGATAAAGCTAGTCAGGACTTCATTTGTAAGAAAGTGTCATCATTTATCCATCTTAGCTACAATTTAATACACTTCAAACAACAGACTTTCAAAATTTGATCTTATGTTATTTTAATAAAAATACATGAACCCTGGTCAACTATTGTGTTATTTTAATAAAAGCTAATTGGTGGATATATTCTCCTTTGCTTTATATTTACTGTTTTATAGAAGGATCAAGGGTCTAACTTCTATAATTATAATACCTGCAGATAAATCAACTCAGCTGTACATGATAAGTGATCACAATAATTATGAATAATCACTGGGGATTTAGCTCAGTGATACCACGCCTACCTTGCAAACAGAAGAAACCAATTTTGATCCATGGTACTGAAAATAATGATAATACTGATAATAATGTACAATGGATGGATTCTGAAAATAATTTGTTTTAAAAATTACCTTTTCTGGTGTTAGAAACTGAAAGTGTAGATGAGAATCATAATGTATAATTGAGATTGTGAAATAGGGGTAAAATACGTGAGGATGAAGGGAAAATGGAGAGAAGAATAGAATAAAAAGAAAAATATATTAGAAAAGAGGAAAAAATGGAAACAAGCCTTTGTAAATGGGGAGGAATGGAAGGATTGAGGGGGAGCAGGGGACTGGGAAAATAAGAATCAAGATGTGTCATGTACAGATACAAGATCCCTGTGATTAATCTCATCGTATTGTGAACCTACAATGTACCAATAAATGTAAAATTTTAAAAAAGACCCTCTATATAGCAAATGGAATATATGAATAAACATAGAATATATAGAATAATTATGTTAAGTAATCTGATTTATATACTTATTTAATATTGTCATAATTAAATAAAACTAATGCTTGTTATTGGTCGCATGCTATCTGATAACTTAGTATAAATATAAGCTATGAAACACGTCTATTTATTGAACTATATTTCTTATAGATATGGTTTAATTTTAGAAATTCTCCATAACATTTGTAGATTTTTTAGTAATAAGATTTAATTGAATTATTTTTCTTTATTTGGAAAAAGGGAAATTACTTAAAAAGAACACATTGTTTCTTTTTTTACTGGGCCTTTTATACTAAGTACAAAAACAATCCAACCATTTCCTGTTAAATTATTTTGTGTGTAAATCTCAATAAACTTTAAGTATGTGAAGTGAAATAGCAATAAAAACTCTTTTCATTCTGGAGAGAGTCTCCCACATATTAATGTGACTCCCTTCAGGCTCAAAAGAATCATTGTTGTTGAATGAAGGAGGTAACAACATTGCGAAGATGAAGATTTATTTCATAATTTGAGTTAGACTGAATTGAACCACTTTCTGTTTGTCTAGTGATTTCATAAATTTAAGCAAAAATCACAAAATGATGTTTTCTTTTTATTTAGCTTAAAATAAACTATGCTGGAGGATCAAGCCGTGTTCCTCATTGTACACACTGGTGGGGGCACAGCCCTGGGCTCACTGCTCCTTTGCCTTTGCCCTCATCTAGGTCTTTATGAGCTGATGTTTAGTGTCGCCCAGCAGCTTATCCACAAAGGGAGAGAATTCGTAATCTCACGAGGTCCTCCTCCAGACCTAAAGATCCACTTACAAAGAAAGGATTTCCAAAGCTATTCTTCACTCTCACTAGTAATACTTCTCCCTCCCTTTTTTAAAAGTGGAAATATTTCTGCTTGAACAAATAAACACAAGAGAAACATAGTTATTTGTAAGAACAGAAGCAAATAGTCCTGGGAATAGTCACTGTGTTCAATTGAAACATTTCTTTTTTAATATGGAGGAGAACAACAAAGAATTTTGCATCTAAAAAGAAAAAAAATAATTACTTATGTTTTGAAGCATTTAAAATGTAAATTTTAAATTTCCTAAATGAATGCAAAGTCATCCTGAATTACTTACTTTATAAATACTTTTACTGCTTCCTTTTAGTGAGATATTATACATACCATAAAAGTCATCGATTTACAATGTACCATTGAAAGTTTTCAACTATGTTCAGAGTTTGCAATTGTCATCATAATTTAAATTTAGAAATTTTTATCAGCTACCATAAGCCCACAGTGTAAGCATTAGCACACAGAACATTCCGTAGCTACAGCTGAGACTTCACCGCAGCCTCGGTTCTAACTAGTCCTAGTTAAAATTGTGTCTGGATTTACTGAGAATGGAATTTTACAAAACAGATTCATTCAACGTGTGATCTTTGTGACTCTCGTTCCATTTATTATGATGTTTTCAGAAATTTTTCATATTGCAGCATGCATTGGTACTCCTTTCTTACCTCTGGATAACATTCTATTGAGTAAGTCATTTACATCTTTTTAGTCATTATTAGATTGTGGGAATTTTGGTAATATCCATATTTGGTCTATGAATAATAGATCAATGAACATTCACTTATGAAAGTTTATGTGAACTTACATAGACCCTTTTTTTTGAAAGGAGTGACATTTCTGAGTTTCATGATATTTTTATAGACAGTTAAATTCATTAGAAATATTAGAGACAGTCAGAGATAGATCCTGGAAAGAATTAGTACAGAAGATAAAAACCATTACAACTAAGTCTGGAAGGGAATGTGTTGAAATCCAAGGCTCAAGATAAAGATGGAATGCTTACATATTTTGAATGCCTACCCACCTTGCCAAGGGATAAACAATAATGATAGATATTGTGACCAGATTCATCTCTTAAAAAAAAAATTCCTTGTTCTTTCCTCATATATTTGCTACATGATTCACCTCCCTATTGGATCAACGTAACCTAGGTGACTACACTTGTAATTTTGTTTGACTGTAGTTTTGTCACCCCTTTTATTCACCTTGTGCTTTTGCTTTGCAAAATTTCCTTTGAGATGTGGGTTTTTGAGCAGCCCACTTTCTGGGTCTCCCATATCCTTCAGGCAGGAGCTGCCTTCCACTCAATAAAACCTTCTACTCTTAAACTTCATTGTTTCTCAGAATTCATTCTTCATTTCTGGGGAAGAGCAACTCTGTGTTTTGGACATCTAACAGGCTGAGAATATAATATTTCCCTATATCATTTGGAGGTTCCATATCAATACCTCCATGTTTAATTACTTTTCAGTGTTCAGGCTGAAGCTATGGTCTTCTGTATGCTAGGCAAATATTCTAGTATTGAGTATCCACACTGCCCAGCCCACATTTAATACTTCTGAGGAATAGATATAGTTGCTCATACAATTGATGTTTAGGGGTTCCGATGTATCTAAATCGTCACAAACACTGCTGTTACTTGTATTTTATTTTAGACATCTATAACATGAAAAGTGGTATCTTCTTGTGATTTTGATTTGCATTTCCCTAATAACTACAGGTGTTGAATATTTTTTCAAGCATTTGTTGATCAGTCTTGGTTTATTCTTTTTATCTTGTTTGTTGTTTATAACTTGAATCATTTTCCTAGTTGATTATTTTTATTGATTTAAAATTTTAATTTATATATTTTGATAGAAGACCTTAAACATATGAATTGAAAATATTTTATTTTTCAAGTTTTGTTTCACTTTTTTAATGGTGACCTTTGATATAAAACCTTTTTACATTTGTTTTAACCCAAACTGTACATTTTATTTCTATTGTCAATTTTGTTAATTATGCAGTATCGAAGAAGTCATTGCCTCATGCAAGATCATGAAGATTTGCTCATGTTTTTATTTTTTTCTTTTTCTATATATTTTACATTTTCTTTCTCAGGTTTAGTTGTATACACAACTTGGAGTTAATTTTTATTCTTACTATGAATTAAATATTGAAACTCATTCATATATGTTTAATTATTCAATTATCCTATCATGATGCATGAAAGTTTTTATAGCTTGAAATTCTCTTGGCACTGTTGTTGTATGTAAGTGCACAATAAGTTTATTTCTGGAACTTCATTGGTTTCCATTTATCTTCATTTTTGTTTGTACATCAATATTATCACTTCTCGATTACTACAGTTTATAAGTAATATGAAATAATTTCCTTCCTTTGAAATTTATGAAGGCTTTTTCTCCTGAGCTAGCATGTGAAGTATCCTGGAGAATGTTTTATGTGCACAGCAGAAGTATGCATACATTTCTCTTGTAGTGTTCTCCATATGTATGTGAGGTAGTAGGGGCTTCATAACACTAAATCTTACTAGTCTTATTGACTTTCTGTTTAGTCAATTCATTCACTATTTTAAAAGGTTACTGAAATATCCACCTCTTATTTTTACAGGATTTGTTTTCTTCCCCTCCTAAACTGAGCACTTTGAGTTAAATCAAAAACTTTGCTGTGTTCTATGAACAGAGACTTTTGTGGGAAGCTCCACATTCGGACAAAACATTCATCGTTATGTGCATTGTCTGTAAGTCATCTGTAAAATAAACTAAATCCTCTCATGTCTGCAACATTGCTGACTTCCTGCTACTGCACTGTCAACCTGAGGAAGAAGGGCTGACAGAAAGCCTGCAGTTACTTCACCACAGTTACAACTATGTTGCTGGTTCTAAGCAGATTGCCCAAGTTTACCCTACTGCGCGACCTGCTAGAATTCATTTTGTTTGTTTTGCCCTTGTTATTACTGTTTTAGATAGAGTGGGTCTAATGAGCTCCTTGCTCTGTAATTCCATAACTGTGGATGTGATTATTAAAATATACTACTATATATGAGGGGAAAGTTCATCACATATTCACACACAATTCCATCACAAGTGGAATTAAGGAGGCTTAGTTCAGTATCACTGGGAAGTCTTCATAAGACATTAATGCAATCATATTATGCATAGTAAAAATAGATGTATCTTCTGAAAAAAATGTGTTATTTATTTTACAAAACCAAATGCTGAGAGTGCTTGGACTAGAAGTCTCTAAGTCCGTATTAGGTGAAACCTCTTAGTTCTAAAAATCTCAAATTATCAGATTGTGTAGAGGTTGTTCAGTGCAGAGGAGCTGATTCAAACTAACACATCTGAAGGAATATAAAAAGTAAACTGCAGTTATTACTGTGATTTATGTTGATGACAATACCTTACTGAGGAGGTCAGATGTTCAAATCATAAATAAAAACAGCAGTAATTTCTTAGAAAACATGCCTCAATTATAATGATAACACTTTTGGTTAACTATACAAATAGCAAGTTGTATTAATTTTAAAAGTGTAGGGCTAGGGATTTAGCTCAGTGGTTCCAGTGCTTGCCTTGCAAGTGTAAGGACCAGGTTTCGATCCCAATTGACTACATACAACAGTGCTGGGTGTGCAGCCTCATGCCCAGCAGCAATCACAACCACATAGCACAGTGCTGGTTGTGGTGGCTCACACCTGTAATCTCAGCACTTGGGAGGCAGAGGCACGTGGATTTCTGTGAGTTCAAGGCTGAGCTCAGGACCAGCCTGAAGTACAAAAGCGAGACCCTGCCTCAAAAAAAAGGAAGGTTTATATTACTTTTATGTGTCAAAAATCACAATCATTTGCTTTCATATATTATCTCAATTAATTATCCCAATGTTTATGCAGTGATTAACTTTTCTATATCTTAAGTACTACTCATAGACTCCTTTTGTTGAGGCCTTGATTGTCAGTCTTTGCTAAGGTCATCATTTCCGTTACTTCTAAAGGACTGCATTGCAGATGCATCATATCATGGAGACATTTCTTTTGATGAGAGTAGTAAGCCCCTTGCTCACATTTCTCATCTGTAAAATGTTCCTGTCTCTAAACTTCTAGGTATTAATCAAAGCTATTTCTAGCAAGCTGGACAAACAATGCAGACTTTTTTGGAATCTTTGTCTCTTATGCCACATCCTAGAACACATCATTTTCCAAGTCCTTTTATGGACATATATCTCTTTTTCAGACTGCATTAGTACCACTTGTGGTTAGATCTTTGATATTCTTTGAAAAGAAGCCTTAGCAATCCTCTCATTGATTTCTCGAGCATCTTTGCTACATGAATTTTTATCTAATACTACAATGATGATCATTTTTCTCACACGTGGATCTGACCATTGAGGTCATACTTATAATGCTTTAATTTACCTCTTTCCACCTCAATACAGTTGTGAACCCATGATCTGTGTGATCACAAGACTATCAGGGAAAACATATATGCAAATATGAGGGCAATTTCTTGGTGAAAGGCATTTGTCATGTTGCTAAATACATAATGAGAGCTGAAAAATACTTTGTTGAATAAAGTGATGAATGCATGATCAAAACACCAAAAGCAGAAAAAGATGGTTAGATAGAGGATATAACAAATGTGTGCCCTCTACTTGTTTCAAGCCAAGGGAAAAAAAAAAAATATATATAACAGCTACAACAATGGTTATTGTGTTTTGTTTTGTTTTTTCTCTTGGCTTTCTTCCTTTGTATTTTCAATTTTCTTCAAAAATATATCATAAGAAAGAGGCAAATGAATTTGAAGCAAATAATCTGTTCTACTTCTGGACTAGAAAGAGTAATACAAGCATGATCTCTACTACTCTATGAACCAATCAGAATAAAAGAAAATAGAAAGAAAAAGCAAGACAAAGGAAGAAACAATTTTAAAAAAAGAAAGAAAGAGCAAAAATGAGCAACAGAAGTTCTTCAGATAGAATTTGTCCCAAGCTTCAGCCTTGCGCATTTCTGGGCCATAATATGAGGAGAGGCAAGAAGTGCATGAGGCCACCAGACTTCGAGATGAGTAAGCACAGTTAACCAGAGGTACTTAGAGGCCTGGAATTCATGAAGCAGAAATAGTAGAGCTGTCCAGGGAGAACTCCAGAGCATCACAGAGAACTCTTCAATTATTCAGTGGTTCTGGTCAGAGTACGCAAGTGAAGAAACGCAGTGAAGGCTTAGCAGTGTGAAAAACTGAAATTAAAATTTTACATTGACTTCATGGTTGCCACTTTGGGGGCATATTTTACAACAAGAAACTTGCTCGTGCACGCCTCTCTATTGACTGAGTATTCTTAATCAATGCTCCTTTTCTTGTCTGCAGTCAGGTAAATATTTTAACATTTGGTTCATAGAATCAGATAGTGTGGTAATAAAGACTATTCAGTTATTCAGAATATTCAGTCGTTTTCTTGAACACAACGAACAAAATCTGGTAACTTTCCATGAATGTAAAAATTAAATATGTACTCTTCATAAAATTTACAAAATAATAATATTTCCCATGATACTGATTAATGCATCATATTAGACAAAAATGAGTAACTGGTGATACAAAATGATCTTATTGACAATATATTTCAAACTTTAAGCTTCCTAGTTATTTATATTACTATTTTAATCAGCTTTTTAATATATAGAACATAGAAATAAAATAAGCTCACACTGCCCTTTCATTACCATGAGTTATGTTGTTTGTTTTTATTGTTTTTCTTTTCTTTTTTTAGTTTTATGGCACTCTACTGGGATTGAACCCAGGGTATCATACTAAGCTACATTCTCAACCTTGTTTATTTATTTATTTGGTTTTTGTTTGTTATCTGTGACAGGGACTAACTAAGTTGCTAAACTTCTGAGTGTGGTCTCAAACTCTCACCTGCCTCAGCTTCCCACAAAGCTGGGGTTACATACATACATCACCATGTCTGGCTATGTGATAGCATTGATAGTGATCAGAAAAAGTGTAATTCTTCTCATGATGTTCTATGAAGTACAGAATATAATAAAGCAGTTCTATGAAATATTTTGAACAAATCATGTATGAATAGATGTCAAACCCAAGAAAAAGATAAAATATTATACTCAAATTTTCATTTACACTTTTCTGAAAATTGTAAGTGTGAATGATGATGCAGTATTACATTTTGACAAATGCATACTTTTACATAAATATATATATATGTGTGTTTTAATTCCTGTATTAAATGCAAAGTATTAATGTGTATTCTAATTAGGCATGATAACTTTAAAATACCAAATATATTTTAAAGAAATATACCATTGCAAAAAAATGAGAATTAAGTTGTGTCTTATACTGGTACAAATCCCCATTATGGAGTGCAATCATGATGTGTATATTTAATGTACCAATAAAGATAATTAAAAATATATATACCATTGCGAGTAATGTAAGTACATATGTAGCATATATAAAATGCATCTGTATTTTCAGACACAAAGAAATGTGGTACAGGACAGTCATCAACCTGTGTTCTCAGTATCTGCTGTGATGGGAAAAAGGAGCCAGTTCTGAAATGCACATGGACATTCCATTCTTGCCCCAACATGTGCATGCACAACCCCCTGTAGAAGCTGCCAACAGTCTACCCCGTGTCATTTCAACGGGTCCTCTCAGGTACAATTTAATTGTCAAGAAAAACATGCAAATAAATTTTTGGTATTGTGTCTAGAATTTGAAAGACAAATATAGAACAAAAAGTCAAAGTTAGAGTTTCTATAAACATCAGACTTAATAAGAACGTTAGAAGTTAAAGTGCTAGAAATGAGGAAATTTTCCAGGAAGTAAGATAACAGTCATCAAAATAAAGATGAGGAGAGGGGAGAAAGTGAACAGAGAGAGGAAAACGAAGGACAAGGATTAAATGTAGACCATCAGCGCTTGGAAGACAATTCTTTTGTCAGTTCCCTGTCTTCAGAGAAAACCATCAGGGACACTGTTGTTAACTCCTGAAAAAGAGCCAATAAGGAACCTGCAATAATACAAGGAGCTTAGGTGATATCATCAGCTCTCAATAAAAGTATTTAGATTTATTCATATGTATTTTTAAGTTTTAAATTATATTTATGGGCAGTCTGCCGTATCTTTAAATATGTAATATATCACTTCATGTTCAAAT
>PVIR01003496.1:0-29082 GCA_004026965.1 Petromus typicus
TTGCTGTGACTAAGGGCCTTATTGTGGCTGAAGGAAACACCTGTTGACACCAGAGCTTCTTCCTCCTTTGAAGAATGTGCCTTGGGAGTGAGCATCCAAATTTTAGGGTGTCCAAACAGCAGGGGCTTTCAGGGCAAAGAAAGAGTCTGTCCCATTATCACAGAATAAGTAAGGAAAGAGTTGGGAGGCTTTAGTGAGATTATCCTTCAGGCAGGTACAATTTTACATACCTTTTACAAATATTCTCATCTGAAAATATTTTAAATGGTAAACTGGCTCCTCCACCTTCTCTGGGGGAATGACCCTCAGCATATTTGATTCTCCAGGTGATCTCTGAGTAGGCAGTGGCCATTAACTACACTGGTGAGCAGACAGAGCTGGGGCAGGGACAGAGTACAGCTCTTTGTCCACAGTTGGGCAGCTAGACTACTAAGTGACAAGTTCATGGCTAGAGTCCAGTCTTCAGAACCCACATCCAACTTTCTGTTCAGTTCTAACTAATCACTAGTTACACAAAGAACTTGGACACTTACAATACCACCATGGTGGTAACACTGTCAATATATTCTGTTAAGATCTATAATCTTTCTGGCTATTAGGCTCTAAGAATATTGTTCCTCCCTTGCAGGAAATAAAATGACTGAAGGAAAACAGGAACAACTCTTGGATAAAAATGTGCAAGCTCCAGGACTATAAAAATTCAAGAATTCAAAAACTAAAGATAGCTTTCCTGCCTAGACAATAATTTGTTTTAAACTGCAACAAAGTACCTTTTGCATATGAAACATTACTAGTAGGACTTGTTTTTGTTTGCATTCATACTAAGAAGCAAAATCTATAAAACAGCAAACCGACTACAGTTAAAAGATGGCTTCCTTTGTCCCTTTGCTCTCAGATGTCATGTGTAAGGTATTGGCTGGCAATACCTGTACCTTTTCCACATTAATTATACATTTTCCTATAAAATCGGCTGCCATATTATATGCTGTAAGTCATCTTTGAGAGCTGTCAAGATAAATGTTCTGACAGACTGGCTTTTTGCAGATAACATGACAGTTCACCGAACAGTTCTTTGGGGTTTGTCCCAGTATACTTTCTATCACCTTTGTATTTATACTTCTAACTACAGCAATAGTTGGAGCTCTTTCCTGAAGTATTACCTTATGGTTAAGGTAGCTAAAAGACATTTTTCTCCTTTTAACCCCCAATATACAAGTAGTGAAATGTATAGTTTCCTCCAACAGCATCAACTTACTTTGAGTGTACTTACTGCTTACCTTCTAACCTGATTTATATGAAACCGTCTGATTTCTAGAGAGATAAGTGATTCTGGGACTAGTCCATACAGCTAAACAAAGACGAGTTCAGTATTATTAACTAAGGAAATGTTTGCCTCCTGAGGTTTCCTTTCATGAAACCTCCTGAGGTTTCCTTTCATAAAGTAATCATATTGATGCTTTATTTCCTTTAGCTAACACCTTATTTTAATGAGGCATGATTCCAAAAAATATAAGGCATATGCACACAGGAGAACCTATATGGAAGGAGCCAACAGTTCCAGCCAAGTGTCCTATCTTTTACATGGCACCAAGTGACATTTTGTAGAAAGCACAATGGCATCTATTCATTCTGCTAGCCTCAAAAAGGCAGGCATGAATGCATGCCAAAATGGAAAAGACTCAAGCTTTGAGACCAGCCAGCTGACTCTGAAAATCATTTCCAGCATCACTATCTCTGCAAACTTGGGCAAACTACTTATCTGCCTTTACAGCTTTCTCATTTCAAAACTGGGGCAACAGACTTACTCAGGTGGTTATACACAGCACAGTTAAATGAGAATTTTCTGTAAAGAATATAGCATATAACCTGCTATATTAGTTTATACTAAAGTATCATTAGTATTCTCTTGCATCTCCGTAAAATGTCATTAATCATCCACTTTTAAATCTGTTATCTATGCACAAAATTTAATGTAAAGAATATAAACTGTAGTGCTGGAACTGAAAATGCTCTAACTAGAAAGAAATGACAATATCAAGGTATATTCATCTGTTATAGCTTACGTATTCATTCCACATGCTTTCAAATAATCTTTCATGACAAGGAAATTTTTACTCTGGAATTATTTAAGAAAGCAGAACCAACTTGCATAACATTGACAGAGCACATGCTATGTATCAAACTTCATACTTCATCTTATTAATTTATATTTTAAGCTTAGTAGGTACATACTTCTATCATCACTATTTCATAGAAGTAGAAACTGAGGCTTTGAGAGTTTAAGCAACTCATAGTCACTATGTAAGTAGCATAGCCAGAACTACAGTCTCAAACCACTGTTTGTTTTGTTTTTTGGTCTTGATCCCAGGGACTACTGAGCTATACTCCCAGCTCCCAAAGCATTGTTAACCACTTTGTCATCTGCTCCATCAGGAAGAAACTGCTGTGTTTCATGAGGCTAATCATGAGGCTAACTGAGTCCCCTCCCTGATACACACATACACACACACACAATCACAACTCACAAAATTGCATACCTGGAAGGAAAATATCCCAAGCATTAACAGCAACCAGCAACAATCTCTGGGTGATTTTTAATACAATTTTCATGCATTCAAATACCTTCTGATTTAATGAGTTTACATTATTTTTATAATTGAATATTTTTTTGAGACAGGGTCTCGCTTTGTAGTTCAGGCTGGCCCTGAGCTCAGCCTCAAACTCACATCACAGCAATCCTCCTGCCTCTGCCTCCCGAGTGCTGGGATTACAGGCGTGAGCCACCACGCCCGGCACTGTGGTATGTGGTAATGGTTGCTGCTGGGCATGAGTCTCCACGCCCAGTACGGTATGTGGTTACGGGGGATTGAATCTGGGCTCTTGGGCTTGGAAGACAGGTGCCAGGACCACCCCGGTTCCTGTAACTGAATTTTTTAAAAAAGAAAATTTTTCAAAAATTTTAAAATATCAGACAAATACTAATACCTTGGGATAATCATTTGTTTCCTTGACTTATCATACATTTGAATTTCTTTTTTATATTTAGTCTAAGCCAAAAAACATACAAAAACTATTTGTACCTGAATACTACAAAGTACAGTACAGAAATACAGTGTACTGTTTGACAGATATTTGATATTAATCTAAAAAGTCAAAGAATTTGTGTAAGACGGAGAATCTGTTCAAATAATACAAAATTTTATGCTTAGAGAAAACACATCTGCAGGTGCTGTGACACTATGTGCACTATTGCTGGCAGGGTCTGCTGGTGACACTCATGGGACACTGGCTGGACTTGCTTGGCCTGAATGCTCCCTGTCCTAGGAGGGGTGATGTCACAGCACTGGGACAACACCTCAGCAGCAAGCTCCTGTCACCACAGCAGTTCATTTTAAAAGCAATGATTCTATAGAGAACAGACTGATACACTATAAAGTTATCTTCAGTAATTTTTAAAAAGAAAACTTAATATAATCTAAAATTACTCCCAATTAATCTTATTTCATTTTATAACAGGGGTTATTGTGACAGAAAATAAGTAGACCAGCAATGACTCCATTACTAAGGCATTTGGCTAAGTCTTTCCCTGACTGTATTCTCTCCTACAAGAAAGTAAACACAAGTGAAAGATTATCAAACCAGTTTTAAAAACTAACAAAATTCATACACTGTTGCAAGAAGTCTTTTATAGAAATTCACTAGGCTCTGTCTTTGGCCTATTTTGGTTAACATTTTATCTACAACAGAGAAAGTACTATTTTCAAACATGCAACTGATAAATAAGTGAAAGCATTACTAACAGATTGGATTAAAAAACACAATAAAGAAAAATCTTGATAATGAGGAAAAATAATTGGACAAAACTTAACAAGAACATATGTTAAGTCCTAAATAGGCAGACATGATTAGCTGCTTATGGAAGGATGAGGAAGACCTAGTTTTGTAGCAGCTATTCAGAAAAGGGGATCTGGATGTCATGTTTGACTTCACATGTAAACTAATAGCACGCTGCCCTGAATTTACAGAAGAGCTACCACAGTATTTACTAGACTAACACAGGAAGGCATCTTGGTCCAAGGTCCAGTTGTTTTACTGCTCCACGGATACAGACCCAGCATGTTAAGTTCAAGACGTCACTTTCCTAGAAGGGTGTGAGCAGAGAGATGGGACCCAGGAGTTAGCAGGGTCTGAAACACCGAGTGACAACTGGGATCAGATAATCCTGGAAGGAGAATATTCCAATTAAGAGGCACCACAGCTATGGTCACAATGGTTTGTTGAACTGCCTGACAGGAGGTGCCTGTTTATTCTGCGGCACTGCAGAGTACACAGAAGAGCAGAAGAAAGAGCAGGGAGGCAAACTCCAGGGTGCTCCGAGGAGAAAGTTTCAAAGATACTTTTGTGTGCTTGTGCTTGATACCGAGTACTGGTGCACTCACAATCAAATGAGGCCCGATCTGAAGGAGTGGGAGCCTCAGGGGCACTGCAGTTACTGTCCCTAGAGTCACTCAGCACCGTTACTTCACAGCCCCCTCTGGCTGGCTGGGCTCAGAGGGTTTCTGGGGTGCTATGGGAGGGAGGCCTGCGGGCCAGGCCTCAGATCACAATGCCGTTACTTCCTTCCAATGCCCGCGTCCTGTGCTTCTGATTTCTTTCTTATCTAATAACTTCACAAAGATGCTCTTAGTATGTTTATATACACAATATCTAAATGTGCCTGGCCTTAATAAACAAGAAAAGTTGTAAATTTAAATGTAATCCAAAAGGATCTACAAGGTTAGAATCCAGAAAAGTTTAGAAATCAAATTAACATTGCCATGGGAAACTTAATTGATATCCACTGCAGATGAAACAGTTCTTGCTCAGGGACTATCAGCACAAATCATGAGTTTATATATTCAGAGTCACAAGCCAGCTTTAAATAACATTTTTGAGGCCTTTATTTTTAATTTTCAAGGTAGCAGATTTACATATTTTCCCTTGAATGTTCATTATTCTGATGTGGCACTAGGTCGAGGCCACAGCATTACAGAGAGGGTGATCAAAAGCATCATAAAAGAAGGAAGGGGGTGCCTGGGGTACAGGGCAAGTCCAGTATACTGCCCTGATTTCACAGAGGCAGGAAATGAGAAAGTACAAGTAGATGGGATCCTCATGGAGACAATCTGTGGAAAGATTCTCAGGCCTTAATCTGTAACTTGTCACTCACTAAAATGTATCCAATCTTCCCTTGCCAACAATGTATGGAATGTGCCCTGCCCTTGTCCCTGGTTTTATTGGAAGGACCAGGAGAGCAGTCATGGCAAGGGACACCAGAATATCTCCAAGGGTGAGACTGGCCACCAATCAAAAAATCCCCTAACACATCAGAAGAGATTTTCCCCAAAACAAACAAACCACAGATATGATAAAGTGGAAAATCCCAAATAATGGCCTACCCCTGAAAGCTCAGCTCTCCCCTCCGTCCGTGGGCCAGCTCTGAGAAGGTCAGAGCTGAGAAGGTCAGAGCTGGCCCCTGCAGCTCACCTTTTTAAGCTAAAGTCCTTTCTCCCATGTCTTCCTTCTCAATGAATGCATTTGCCTGTTAATTTATGCTTTTGCATCAGTCTTAATTTCCATTATCAGTGAAGTGGCTTCCTATGCATGACCAATGTAAAAGGACAAAGACTGCTAGATCAGGCCAGCAGCAGTCACCCTCACCCTAACCCTAGCCCGATCTTCTACAGCATCCAGGCAGGACTGCCCACATGTCTATAATAAACACACGGAGGCAGCGGCAGCACTGAGTCAGAGGCGACCACCTCCCTGTTGCATAGGGCAGTCAGGTAAGAGGGTATCTTTAGTTATGTTACTAGCAATCACTAGAGAGACAAGTCACCCTACACTGAGCACAATATTGCTCCAATAGAAACAGCTTTCCTTAGTGCACTACAGCTCTTCCCTCCCTCTTGTAAGCAACAAAGGCTCTGACAAAAGCACCCACAGTTAAGGACAGAATGGCTTCAACAAAAATAAGCATAAAGAATACATTCTTGTGTCTAAATTGTATAGGAATCTTCCTTTTCAGGATATTTTAGTGGGTTTTTTTATTTGTAATTTGGAACAAAGAATATAAATGGAAGTTTATTTTGATGGCAGTACACCTGGCCATTGAGAGATTCAAATGCAAGCTTTGCTTATTGTTAAGCTGTCCTGGCAGGGGATGTAAACAGGCCTTTTCTCCATGGCTTCACACTGTATTCATAACCCAGACCGATATTTTCACAAATGCAAACTACAACAACTAGGCTTATGCAAAACGTAAAAGCCACTTCCTTCTGGTCCTTTCCACCACTGGATGGTGAAATCTGGGCTTACCAGTCCAATTTTTTATTCTCTTCTTTGTCGGTCTCAGAGAAGGGGCTGTAAAGCCATTCAACAAGGAGCAAATGTCTGGCAAGCCCGAGTTACCACTTCCGCAGTACTGACACTGAGGCCCTGTTGCTGTCAGGCACTTCACATTTCATCTCATTTAGTCATAAAACAGTAGGTACTATTAGTTCTGCTTCAGACACGAGGAAACAGGTTCAGGATTAAACAATGTGATCTTGTTCATATAGTGAGCCATTCACAGGAGTGAAAGCCAGCTCCTTCAAATTCCAAAGCTCATCTTTTATTTTAGAAAAGAAAACAGTTTTGTAATATAGGCTTTCACATATTAAAGAGCAAGAAAGAGAAGCTATTGAAGTTTGAAGTGCCTTTTTCAATAGTGTGAGTTCTACAATCAGACCGTTCTCATCTACCATCCAGCCTGTGCACTGCAGACACAGGCCTGAGTAGAGAATAAATCAGGAACACACGCGCTCTGCCTGTCAACCCATTTTCTTTCTAAGCAGTGCGTAGACTATGGAGGGAATCCAGAGGCCAGTGAGGCAGCCACTCAGTGGGGCATCTGAAGTTAGGGTCTGGGGCCAGGGAACTGGAGCTATATAGCCTGGGGGTGGCTCATTCCGTGAGGACTCTGGTGTCATGAGTCTGGTGCTCAGTACAGCAATGCTGGGGTGGGACCTCCCAGGCCCCAGGGAAGCCGGCGCCCTGGAAGGGATCTGGGGCTCTATCTCTCCAGGATCTCTTCCTTCCACATGCACATCTGCCTTGCATTGTGAGGCCCTTGTCAAAGCTGATGCTGTGCTGTGTGAAAGTTCAGCCTCCAAAACTGTGAGCTGAACAAGCCTCTTTCTGTACGAAGTTAGCTTACACAGGTATTTTGCTGTAGTAACAAAAACACCACAAGACAGCCAATGTGCCGGCAAACTGCAGTTCCGCAACAGCTCTTGGGTTTCCTGACTGCTATTGGTAGTTGAAGGGGTTGAAGCGGCCTGGGAGACTAACAGTGACTATCCCATAGTCTGCAGCCCAGAGCCAACACGGCTGTTGAAAGGACTGGAAAGAGAGGGTGGGCCCCTGTTTAAGATGAGTTGGAATTTCTACACAGAACTGAGAGCCCAGGCTGTGGGTATGAGGACAGTCAAATACTGCGCTCAGCTGGAAAGCTGCATCCCAGAGCCAAAGGCTGAGGAACCTAGGCGGACTGCAAGGCCAGTCCCCCGTGAGTCACTAGGGCCCCCAGGAAAGGGGGTTGCTCCCGGTGAGAGGGTAGGAAAGGTCCCAGACCCTACAGCACCCGGCAGGCAGGTGGATACTTTAGTGGCTTTATTTGTAATGTGTCACTCCTCTCAGGCCATCTCCTACAGAAGTACGACTCCCAAATTCACTTTTAGTGCAGAAACGTTTCTTCTACAAATTGTATCCAAATGCCAGGACATAAAGGAAATAAAAACAGTTGCTCATGTTGAATCTAAGAAGGGAGGCCTTCCAGCTCCACAGAACACAGCATCTGGAGCTCCACTAGATGAAACTGGTTGCCTGCCTACCAGAATCTGATGGAATCTGACCCTCAGAACCATGCTTTTCATTATTTTGGTTCTTTTCCAGGAGGGCTTCTTCCTCTTGCGCCAAACTGAATGGCTCTGGCTCCTTAGTACTGATTGTTTTTTCTATTGCGCACACACACAGCTCAGGATATACTTTGCTACCATCTGGGTCTGGCAGACCATCTAACCTCCCTCCCAGCTTCTTGGGCAAGATGCACACATGGCTATCCTTTGTATCTCAAGGCATAGCTGGCTTTGATAGGGTTATGACTTTTCTAGTTATGCAAAGGCCCCCAGGAAAGGGGGTTGCTTCCCGGTGAGAGGGTAGGAAAGGTTATGCACAAGTAGTTTCATTTATGCACAATGATTGTATGTTGTGCATATTATGGATACTTGAGACTCACTGATTCATATCTTGCTCAGATTCGTAGAGCTAGAAGGTGGGAAGTTGGGACCTAAGCTATCAGCAAGGATTCATGGCAGATGAGGGGTGGGTTTCATATATCTGGCTTTCTGCATCTTACCAGGTACTTCAGAAATAGGAGGCTTCTGGGTGTGATTTCACTTGCTTTTCCCTTGTTCTTTCCCATCCTGCTCAACTCCTGTCTCTGCCACACCACAAGAACTCCTGCTTCCCACTCCTGATGGTAACTAGGGAGGTTGGAGGACAAATGCATTGTATTGGTGCCTTCCATGCTGCATACATGATGTACCTGTGTCCTGCCTGAGACATTCAGAATCTGTCTCTGCAATTCTGAATTTTATATAAAGCACTTTATACTTTATACGTAAGACATTTAATGACTGCTGCTTCCCAATGCTGTGGGGCTGAAAAGCTCGTGGTTCTGCTTGCATGGTACACATCTGCTAGGATAAGGACAGGTTTTGTAGCAATGCCACCCAGCATAACTAGCAGGCAACCAACATAGATAATTTTAAATTTTCTAGTAGCCATGTTAAGATAATATTAAATTAATTTTAATGATATATTTTAATTAACAGTTATATAAAAATATTACTATCTCCATATGCAATCATTATTAAATGTTTTTGAGACATCTTATATACATGTTTTCCACATGAGGTCTTCCTTACTTTTTAAGTCATCTCATTGAACAAACTGTTCAGATGCTCAATAGGCACATGCCATGCAGCTAGAGCATGGGGCTCAGGTCCACAAACTCCTCCTCTGTTGCCATCTCTCCTCTATCTTTCCTTTCTTATAACAACTTATTTCTGTGAGTGGTAACATAGCGGGAGTAGGCCGTGGAGACCAGAATCACAGCAGGACATTGATACATACCTGAAGGGAGGGCCATGCTCACAAAAGAGCTCTTGTGCCATGCCAGGGAGCTTAGCTTCTACCCTGAAGATGCAGGGACTGTGCTGAAGGACTTTCCAGCAGCAGCAGCAGAGTCATGATCAGCTCTGGCTGATCATGTGGGACTGGGATTGGAAGCAGGCCAGGCTCAAGGCGAGGAGGTTGGCTGGGAGGCTGCTATCAGAGCTCTCAGAGCCACCGCAGCCAGGGTGGAGAGCCCAGGAAGGAGAGGGCAGATCTAAGGCAGTCTGAAGATGGCCTCATCAGGCTTGCGGGCAGGGAAGTGCAGGGCGCGAAGAAGAAGAGACTCCAGAGCCCGGGAAGGAGAGGGCAGATCTAAGGCAGTCTGAAGATGGTCCCATCAGGCTTGCGGGCAGGGAAGTGCAGGGCGTGAGGAAGAAGAGACTCCAGAGCAAGCTGTACAGTTTAAAAACGGTGAAGTGGGTTTCACTAATTGAAACAGACAACACGGAAGAACTTGCTAGTTTGGAGTTGGGGAAGGGAGCTGTGAGCTCCCTGAGACTAAGATACCTCAACCAGATGAGGAAAAAGGGCATTCCTAACTGGATAAACAGACTAAGACTCAGTCAGGATCACTGAGGGGAGCAAAGGCCACGGTGGATAAGCAGTCCCAGGGCAAGGGCGAGAGGAGAGCCAAAGGCCAAAGCATGGATGCTGAAGGTAGAGAGGAGAGTAGCTACAAAAGGCCCTAAGAACAGGGTGAAAGGAACACTCTGAAGAGGAAGGGACAGTACAGAAATCAGATGCTACTGACAAGCCCAAATGCCACCCAGGCCCGGAAGTTGACGAGAACTCTGGAGAGCAGCAGCAGCCATGTGGACGCCTGTGGGAGGACAGGCTGTAAAAGGCTGGAGGTGGGGAGGTAAGGAAGTACAGACAATGGTGAGCACCTGTCCCTCACAGACCTGCCTGCTGAGACCAAGGAGACAGAGTGGAATCAGACCCAGGGAGAAAGCTGTGCACAGAAAAGACACACACACACATAATGTGTCAGAGGAAAAGGTTCACGGAGACGCTGAGGAGAAAAGAGGTAATGAAGGAAGGTCCCCAAGAAGCAGGAGGGGTGGCATCCAGGCAGATAGGCTTAGCCTGGATGAAAGAAAAGGGAGGACATGGAGAGAAGAAGTCCCTGACAGTCATGAGGAGGATAAGGCACACCACTGCAAAAACCTCTTCCTTAATTATAAATATAAATGTGGTGTCCCTAGAGGATGGGTCCTAGGACCGGCCCAGAATCAAACTCCATGGATGCTTGCAAAGAATTGCATGTTACTGTACTTGCACTGAAACTTTGCACATCCTTCCATACATTTGAGTATAACACCTAATGTGATATACACAGTATCTAAACAATCGTCATACTTAGTGAATACTGACATGAACAAGATTATTCTTTATTTTTAGCCCATGAACCTCTGAGGAGGAAGGATGCAAAGGGCAGCCAATAACTATACACACAGGCCCTTTTCTTGGATAGTACCATGTTTTATGGTAAAATCAGATGAATATTGAAGTAGGAAGAAGTCACTAGCTTCTGGGAGCTCCCGGTCCGGAATGCTGCTGCAGGGAATGCTACTGCCTATAGAGACACAGTGGTTGTATGTGGCCAGCAGCTGCACATGGAACTCTCACAGGACTGAGAGGTGAGTACCACCAGCTCTCCACATGAGGATCACCGCAGGGATGGGAGGTTAGACACCAAACCAAGGTAATAAACACCACCTTTATCAACTTTGCAGATTCAACAATGCTATTAGCTTCCCTGAACTCCTGGATTCCTTCTCAAAAGGGTACATGATCCCCACCTTGCAGGTATGCTGCAAAGCTTAAATAAGATGGTCAGTAAATATTAACTATGTTGGTAATATCAGATTTGTTGTGGATCTCTAGGAAGTGGTGCTGCTCATAGTGAATTAGTACTTTTCAGCCATCAGCCTCTTACTTCTGAAGGTGAATCCAAGAATCAAGCCTGGTGACAGGAAGGGACTTTGAAATCCAGTAGTCTTCAGATGTTTGTACCTTTTCCTCATCACAGTACATGTGCAGTCTCTGCCCGGCACTGGCCTTTGACATGTGCTTTACACTTACTATCAGTCTTCCCAGGCTTCCCTTCTGCTTTTCAGTAAATTGTAGATAATATGAGTATTTCATTATGGTGTAGGAGGACGATAGGACAAATGCATGAGACTAGGCAAGGCCATTGCCTACGGTTACCTACACACATAACATGTTCAGCTACAGGGGCTTGCTGGCTCTAAAAGAGCACAGTCTACTATACAACAAGTCCCCTACCTTCCCCTGAAACTGTCCTCCTGAAGCGGTCCACTGGCCGTGGTTCTGCAGACCAGGGGGCCATCCCCACGAGGAAAGAAGGAAGGCTCTACACTGAAGCGCACTTCCTTGTGTGCCGAGCTCTGGGGCGGTCCCGGCTGCAGCCCATGCGGACCGGCTGCCTGCCACCTCCTCCACTGCTGGCCCCCCTTTCTTACATTACTGTGCAAGGGTCAGCCTTTGGGAGCATTCCATCAGGCGGGAGCCCTTCTTTTGCACTCTAAGCAAGCTGGACCCTTCCCAGGAACATACTGCTTACGTTGTTTTGGAGATTTATTCTGTGCTTTATGTCCTGGTTGCTTCAACACTCGGCACCACAGACTGCAGGGAAGGAGAGATCCCTCAGGTCAGACCACCAGTGCCTAGGCTAGCCTTGCTCAGGTTCAGTTTAGAGGCAGTGGTAGTGTTACAGAGAACTGCACTGGAGTTAAAAAAAATCCCAGCCAGGTGAGGTGATGCATGCCTGTAATTTTACCTACTGAGGAGGCTCAGGCAAGAGGATCACAAGTCCCAGGCCAGCTTGGTAACTTAGTAAGACTCTGCCTCAAAATAAAAGTAAGAGTGGCTAGGGTTGTGACTCAGTGTTCCCCAGGCTCAATCCCCAGTGCCAGGGGGAAAATTCTGGAATTCTGACTATCCCTCCACAACTTATCCCATCTCTCCCTCCTTCCTCTTTCCCTCATTTTCAATAATAGCCATTGAAAACTACATTCTTTAATCATTTAAATAACCTTTACTCTACGAAGTTTCCCTCCACCTCTCAAACGACGGAAATTCTCTTGAGTTCTCCTAGACTTTTGTTTCCGGAGTGCCTATATTATTTTTCCTGTATGTTTTGTTATGGGAGGTGGTGCCTTATACAAAGTAAGTTTTTAGTAAAAATTTAAAGAACTGGATTTTATCCTAAGTACAACACGATGTATGCTCATTTTGGAAGGATGCTGTTAAATAAGAAGGTTGGGCAGGCCTGCAATACAGCCTGGAATTTTAGGGCCAATTCTCTGAACCTTTAAATAACAGATAACTTTAGCCTCATTGTTTTATGTATCAAATACTGGCGGCCAGCCTGCTGCTTTTATTTCTGCACACTACTGGGACCCATCCTCCACCTCAAAATAACCACAGCCCTCTTCATTCCAGCTTACAACTGTGGGCTCCATCATTATCTCAACTCTGGGAAATGCAGAGTCCTCAGAATCCTCACCACTGATGAATGGGGAGGCTGATTAAAGCCACAGAAGAAAAATGGGGAATGCTCCTTGACAGATGCCTCCTGCAAATGCTTGTCTCTGCAACGTCAACATGAATTCCTATGTTAACAAATATTCATGAGGTCATGGGAAGTGCTGGGCCGCAGGCGAGGCTCTTGGCTCTGAAGCACAGACAGGACAACATCAAAGCCACCGTCTGAAGCTGCACTGCCCTTCTAGCGCACACATTCCACAGGTACACACAGGGACGTAGATGACCTAGGGCCTGGGGATGGATCCAGATAGAGTGGGAGGCATATCAGTGCCCTCAAGGAACATGCAACCTTGCTAGAAAAGCAACGGTGTACCAAAGCACCTTAAGATCTAAAGAATGATGCAGAGAGAGCAGAAGAAGAAACTGGTGAGAGTAACATGATCAGAGCTTGAAGCCAAAAAATGTGGTTATGTCAGAGAAAAAGGAAAAGACGCCAGAAAAGCAAATGTGAGCAAAACCATGTGCGTGAAAATGAGCATGCTATCTCAGAAGGGCAGTGAACACGTCAGGAGACACAACTTTATATTGAAAAGACGTAGAAGATAAAGTCAATAACTCAAATTTGGGCAGGATTGAAAGCCAGGCTGAGAGGGTGGACTGTGCCAATGGTGGGTAGAGTGTGGAGAGCCATGGGGAACGGTGAACTTCACATTCTCTTTGACTTTATCATGATCTACTAAACACAATAGCTTAACCTGCCCGCTTCACACACGCTCAGAACACTGTCTCGTCACAGCCGGGCAGAATCATCTAACACAAAGCTGATTTTACAACGACGCATTGCCTTACTCATAACGTCCTGACCCCGACCTCCACGGCCGGCTCAGGACACCCTGAAGTCCCTATTGTTTACTTCCCTGTGCTTGTGGCTGACTGGGAACTGCGGCTGCAGCCTCCCAGCCTCGCAAAACAGTGTCACCCTGCACAGGGAAAGATCAAAATTCAAAACCACACGTATCGTTTCTACTGAATGCGTATTGCTTCCACAGCACAGACAACTAAAAAAAAACCCTTAAGTGGAACCACCCTGACATAGACAGACTATTGGAAAGAATACCAGCTTTAAAACCAGGGAATTGTGAATTCCACACAGCTTTCTCTTGAGACATTCTTGGAGAAATACTGTGAGGAGAAAGATTTAGAGGCTGGTATGGCAGAGGTGTGCTAAGTTGAAGGAACTCAGTGACAGAGAAGAGGGCGGAGATCTGTGATCACCAGCAGCAAGGCGGAGTCAAGAAAGAAAAGGAGTACGGAGGTGGGGTTGGAGCTGATGGGACTTAGTACAGCTTTCCAGAGAGGGGAAGAGGAATCAGGAGCGGTTCCTGAGTTTCCAATCTGGCTGATGAAGAGAATTCTGAAAGTATTAAGAGACTGAAAGTCTTTTCATAGTCAAAGGAATATGTTCCAAGGAATATGAAGGTTGTCAAAGAAAATGACAAGTTTATTATCAGGCCTGTAGCCTCTAGTTTGACAACAAATCATCACCTGCCATGGAAAGCCTAATATGCCAGTGGTGTGTGTGTGACTGGAGTCTCAGCACTAACTTTAAAGTGTACAACAGAAGGACACATCATGGTTCGGAATCTCTCATGGAAATTCAAAGAACTCCCAAATTATTTATTTCATTGTTTCAAGAATATTTTAATATATATGCTAATTTGTTTCACTTATACTACTAGTTCCTCTTAATTCACTGAAAAGAAAGTTTTGTGCTATTATGTTTCTTCTTTGTAATACAAAAAATGTTTATGTCTTGTGCTCTGAGTAGCTACTCTGAAGATAATGATATACAATGTGTTAACTATTGATATTCTCTTATTTTGTTGGGAGGTTTTATTTTATTTTTAATGAAATAAAATTTAGAAGGAATATTACTGGAATATACTTTACATGATATCTCTCTTATATATACATTATATGTAATATATGAAAGATTTCACAAACTATTTTTCTTAATTTTGGTACTTAATGGGATGCTTATCCAGTACTATGACACTGAATGAATAAACTTATGTAGAATTTAAACATATGGCTTATTTACATAACAAGCATCACAACTCCAAATTAGCCATTTCTATGTGTCAAGGAAATAACACCTTCACAGAAGACTGCTTTATGAAGGGACGAAGACATGCTTTATTTTTCTTCTATAATTATGTTTACTGGGCTTTTAATTGTTTGCATAATGAAAATCCTGTTTTTATTGTGATTACACTCTAAAGTGGAGCACTGAATGGTTGAACTGATTAGATAAGTTATGCACAGCCATTCAGAGATCAATACACAGACCCAACCCCTTAAATCTGCCCATGTATCTTCCCCTGTGTCCTGTCCTGTTTATAAAAGCTGCTGTGTAGCTTACAGAAATCATAACCACCATCGGATTCATTTATAACAGTCAAGTAACTACCAGCACTACAGAAGACGGTTGGGGTGGCCATATCACAGAATAGTGACTTAGCAGGACCTGTCGGAGGCGGAGAGGACACACACCACTCTTGTCTTATGACAAGACAGGTGGGACAGCCTCAGTTGCACTAGGGGTGACTTCTACTTTTTGCATGGCAACAAAACTGGCCAAAAGTTCCGCTGCTCGCTTCAGAAAACACGACTAAAACGGCACATAGGTAACAGAATGAAGACCATCCCTGCACCTCCAAAGCACAACCACTCTCATTACTGACGAGGTGCAAATTTCTATCTGTGGACTCAGAAACTGACTGACATTCGGAACAGAAGCAAGACATTCCCAAGGCTGGACTTTGGTGGAAAGTACGCCACTTCCATGGCAAATGTGACCCATGAGGTGTTTCAGACCGAATGGGCTTCAAGACCACCATGGCCCAAGTGTGCTGGGGCCGGTCACAAACCCTGGAAAGTGGGTGTGCGCAGAGACATTAACAGCCAAGGACCCTCCTCTCGGGTTCCTTAGAACAGGCTGGGAACACAAGGAGTGCTGGTTTTTTCCTCTCTCAATGATCACACTAAACTCAGCTAATTCTTAGTAAATCATTTAATATTTCCAAAGATTGAAGAAAGAAAACTGCCAACGAACACACACACCCCTTTCCCAGATGTTAAGTTTCCACAAACATCTTAAATCTGCTCTGCATTCAGGCATTGTGTTTCTGTGCAATCATGGGGGCGGGTGTGTGCGCGCCCGAGCGTGTGTGTGCAAGGCCTCACAGGTAGGAAATCTGGCACGCGGTCTGTTCTGCCGGTCCACACACACGGCTGTAACCCAGCTTGAGTTTATTCCAGAACTCTAATTACGGACTGCAGTGACGTTTGTCTCGTCCAGGTGGAAGGCCAGCCCGAAGTTGATGTGCCAGTTACAGACCCGCGCGCCCCGCACAGACGACCCGCATCCTCCACGGACCCGTTCACACGGCGTTTCCGGCGGTCTGCGGCGCACTGTCCCAGGCAACTTTCGGGAGGGTTCGTGTCGCCGGCTGTGCCCAGGTTGCCCCTGCCCGCCCGGTCCTCCCGTCCTAGAGTCCGCATCCCCGAGCCCCCGAGCCCGTCCCCGCAGCGGCGCCTCCCGGCCCGGGGGCTGCTTCCGTGCGGGCGGCGGTGCGCAGTCCCCGAGACGAAGTCGCCGCTGGCTCGCGGTCCGCGCGTCTGGGTGTCGCCCGGGTGTCAGGAGCCGGCGCCCCGGCTCTCTGGCCGAGTCCACACTCGCAGGAGGGACGCCCGGCTCCCGGCCCGCGTCCTCCGCCGGCCACACCCGCGCCGGGCGAGCGGAACCGGCCGGCCATCCCCGTCCCCGGCGCCGGCCCCGTCCCCGTCCCCGTCCCCGCCGCGCAGGCCCCGCCGCCTGCGTCCCGGCCCGCTGGGCCCCGGCCCGGCCCCTCACCTCGCCCGGCTCCGCGTCCTCGCCCGGCCCGCGCGGGTCCTCGGCCTGTCGGCTCCCGGCGCCCGCGGCCCGGCGCGTCCCTCAGCGCGCCCCTCCTCCGCTCCTCCTCCCGCCGCCCCTCTTCCCGGCCCGCGGGCGGCGCTGTCCGGTCTCCCGCGCGCACACCGCGCCTCGCGCTCGCGCGCTCACACTCACCCTCGCGCGCTCACACCGCGGCCCCGCCCCCGGCGCGCTCGCCGGGCACGCGCCCCCGCGTCCGCCGCCCCGGGCACGCGCCCCCACGTTCACGCGCCCCCCGCGTTCACGCGATCCCCGCCCCGGGCCCGCGCCCCCCGCGCGTCCACGCGGCCGCCGCCCCAGGCCCGCGGCGCGGCGCCCCCGCGCGGACAGCTGGCCGAGCCCGCGCGCCGTCGGTTGGAGCCCGCGCCTGGCCGGCCCTGCGCCGCTGTCTGACGGAAGGAGAAACCGAGGCGAGGCGCGGGCCCAGCGCCGGTGTCGGGCAGCGGAACGGGGAGGGGGCGGCCGAGACTTGGATGCAGCCTCAGTCCGGGCACAGCGGAGCTCGAAGGGAGGATGAGCCCGCTCCAAAGGCGTGAGCCGGTCCATGGCCTGCTCCCGCACTTGGCGATCCTCGCAGGACTGGACTCCTCGCGCTTTTCAGAACAGAAACACCAGGCGCAGGAGAGACCTGGAGTCCAGCAGCCTTCTGCCTGGGGCAGTGCCCACATGTGACAGTGCCCGTGCGTATGGCTGATGGGCCCGGGCGGAGGAGTCAGGCCCGGCCCTGCACAGAGCCCCAGAGCCCCAGAGCCGGCCCACGGCTGGTGAAGACCAGCCGCCCGCCTGCCCGGCCCGCCTGCCCGGCCCGCCTGCCCGGCCCGCCTGCCTGGCCCGCCTGCGAAGCAACTACCGAAGAAACCAGGTGCTTCAACTGCCAGTCAGCCAAGCTCAGAGAAAGACTAGACCTCTGTGAGTTTCAGAGACAAGCTTCACATCAAACTTAAATCTTCGAGGGTAATAAAAAACAGACCCTTCAGTTTCTGGAAAAGACTAAAATACTTATTGAAAAAAAAGCTCTCTGAACATCAAAAACTCAGAGTGATATTTTGATGATTCAAATATAAATGATTTAAAAAACAGTACATTCTTTTTGTTCCATAAGCACATAAAGACAAGAAGAAATAGAATATTAAAAGATATAACGTGGTGTTTTCACTATTTATTGGCAAGTTTATTTGAAAAACTCTTTTGTTGAGATTAGACCAGACAATATATAGCGCATGCTCATAGGGCCGTTGTTCAGAATGCTTCTCTATGATTATAACCCAGAGGTCTTCTGCTCTTCTTTCCTAAAATGGAGAGGGAAAGTCTTTTTTTCTGAAGCAAATAAACAAGAACCGTAAAAGCAAAGGTCTTCTCTGAGGGCGAACAAGCAGGTTAGTTTGTTTTCTAAATGGCACGCAAGTAGCTTTAAACCGCGCGTGCTGGAGATTGGGCTCAGTGGTTATGGCACCTGCTTCACAAGCAGAAAGTAACAACTTCAATCCCCAGTAAAAAAGAAATACTAAAAAACCTCAAACCTGTGCCTGCAGTTTTCTTCCTCGGTGTCACCCACCCCCGTTGGTACACACCCCGTGAGCTCAAAGTCGGTCACGCTGCCTGTTACACCACTGACTTTACCACCAAGCCTGTTAGCTCTGCTTGCCAGCCTGGATCTTCAGGATTCCTGATGCTCTGGCCTGGCCACACGGAACAGGGTGCATGCTTATGGAAGGAGCTTGGAGCCCAGAGCCTGCTCCAGATGTGGTCAGCTGTATAGTCTCTGTGAATTCCTGCATCTGCATGATTGGTGTGGACAGAGTAACTCACTTTGGAGTCACTGGTCTCCACAGTGCTGTGTGACGCTCAGCCTGGAAAGAGGGGCTCTGGTAGGGTCTGGTCATCTTCCCGGAGGGGAAGGGCAGACATGTGGCTAGTGTGATGCTCGCTGCAGGCTGCTCTCCGATGCTCCGGCCCTGCTTCTGGGTTACATGTCCCCACCCAGTGGGGCAGCCACTCCAGCCGGTGAGCAGTGAGTGGAAGTGAAAAAGAGCTCTGGCCGGAAGCGAGCACTTGTCCACCTGTCCCCAAGTACTCTTTTTCTTTTGGGCACACAGACAGCAGGTATTTGGCGATGGCTGTGTCAGCTCAGAGTGAGGATGCTGCTGGATGGTCCTGCTCTGTTCTCCTTGTTGGACATGCATCTGAGCAGGAAATAAAACTTTTTCAAAGCCACACAGACTAGGGGTTGCTTGTTTCTGTGGCACAATCCCACCTTTTGTAACAAAAGTAGGCAGGAAGAAAGAAGAAAGTAACTGTAGAGCGCCTCATAGCAGAGAAGGCCTACTGTCCTTTTCCTCCAACTCCAGCTTAGTCACAGTCCTTGGTGCCCATGTTGTGGTGAGACCCTCTGAATGTGTTCTGACCAGTGGAGCACTGGTGGACAGTCCGTGGTGCACATCCTGCTGCCTCGGGCAAAACTCCTGCCGACGACTTTGCTGTGTGGAGGCAGAGTGGGCTTCTGAGCGGGCATCTGCACCTTTCCCACGAGGGGCCAGACGACACATCATTCAGGCTTCGTGTATCACATAGCCTCGGTCACGAAGTCCTCAGCGCTTCTGTGTTTGGGAAAGCTGCCACAGATGCCGTAAGCAAATGGGCCTGGCTGTGTTCCAATAATGCTTTATTTACAAGATGCCCGGACTGGGCTGCCTATGGCTACAAGTGTCTGCATCTCCCCTACCTACCACCGGGGAGAAGAGAGATGGAGCCTGTGTCTCTGCAGTCCTGTGGTGTGTGCTTACTGAACACTTGCCATGGTTATTACCCAAGGAAAGCTATCACTGACACGACCTTACTCCGTATTCCAGGAGAGTCAAGATGCACTAATACTCTAGACATCAACAAAGAACTGGAAAACTAAACATATAACCATTTCCAAGATCTTACAGGACTAATGAGACCTATCATGAAAAAAATCCAAGAATCTATGATAGAAAAGATTAAACAGATATGATGGCTAAGACTTAAATATTTGTGTATAGTGAAAGGCCTTACCACTATGTTATTGAAGGGAGAAATATAACCAACAGGAAAATGGTATTGTGTGTATTGTGTCTAAAAGTCAGTATGAAAGGGAGAAGAGTAGAATAAGAAAGTGGAACACGCGGAAGCAATTCTCTAGATAAGAAATATGTGCTAATAAGGACATGCAAAGATACTCGACTCTACCAATGAAAACCTCTACGTAATTAGAAATGGTAGCATTTTTACTTATCAGTTTAACAAAAAAATTTATTATCAAGTGTTTGTAAGTGTTTATGTGAAATAGGAACTTTTATACTTACCTGGCTGAAGTGTGAATTAATAAAGATTCTTGGAAACCCATTTCAATATTTATAAATACTAAAAATGTATGTAGTCTTTGGCAACACATTTCCACTACCAATTTCCTCTTCTATAAGACATATTAAGTGTGCAAAAATGTATTTGTGTAGATGACTATTGTACCACTATTTGTAAGAGCCAAAAAATCTGAGCTACGCCTCCATATTTATGCATAGAAGAATAGTTAAGGAAATTGGGTCCATCTACACTAGAACAGAAAATCCCTGTCTAGAGATGAGGATTTAAACCTGTGTGAACACCGAAGGGGGCCGTGATAGGTCCCCTCCACAGTAGTAAGAGAAAAAAGGCAGAAATCTACATACCTATACTTGCACCCTGGAAGTGCCATTTTTATAATCATAACATTGTTTAAGAAGTGAAAATAGAAGGTGAGAGAGTCAGAAAGGAAAGCTCTTTCCGATCACTGGCCAAGGCAAGGGCTGGGGCTGGATGGACAGACGGAGACGTGTGTGGGACAAGCCCAAGCTGTGCATTGTGCCCTCACTGTCCCAGTGCAGCACACAGGATTCTGACCTGGAAGCAGGGCTCTGCTTGGACAGTTTCTGGAGCAGGTGAAGACCTGGCTGAGAAGAGAAAGTACAACCTCACTAGCCCGAAGGCACAACATAGTGGAACTGAAGCCAAAGGATGCACCTTGGCTGAACTGGGGCGTTATCTTTCCTTTGTGCCAGACTTTGGTGGGTTAACAAGCTTCTCCTCTGTGCAGCTGTTCCGGAAGGGAGCACGTGCCTGACGGGAGCTGGGTTTGTTTGAAAGGTCTCGTGCCGTCGCGTATGGAGGGCTGTGGAGGAGGTGCAGTCCAAAGTGGTCGTGCCCACAGAAGAGGGGGACCGGGCCCGTTCTCCACGCAGCGTGCTGCCACTCACTCGTCCACAATGCACGTGCTTGCTCTCTGATATATATTTAGCATTTCCTGTTTCAAGATCAGCTTTTGTCACAAATCTGATTACTAGGGAGGAAGAACATCTTCTTTTGTTTATTAACCATTTGTGGTAAGTAATGCCACACCAATCTGCTATAGAAAGCCATTTATCTATGAGGTATGGTCAGACCCAGGAGAGGTGAGTGGACAAACGATCGACGGTGAAGCCATACAGGCTTTTGAAGAACACTGGTTTACACTGTCATGCACCTTCTTGACCCCACACTAAGTGTAAGGGAATCTACGGTCACTCTTGTGGAAAAAATTGGCAACTTAAAAAGTCCTGCTTAACATAATGTACGTATACTATTGTAGGCAGCACCTTGCAAGTAGGAAGGCGGGCAAGAAAGTCCAAAGGGGAGAGAGGGTGCTGTGATAGTTAGCCCCGCTGACTGGACCGTGCGGGTCGTGTGTGCCTGAGTGCGCTTACTGAAGAGGGAAGGCCCACTCTGGTTGAGATTAGCACCGGCCAATAAGCTTTTGCCAGAACAGAATCAAGGGGAATGAAGAAGGAAACGCTCGCTTCTCTTTCTTTGGCGGAGCTGTGGTCTTCATCTTGACTGTCACTTGGCTTCAGCTCCCAGCACAAACCCTTCATTTTCGTCACAGAGACATACATGGGATTCTGCAGTGAGCCCAGGCCTTGGACTTGTGACCGTACGCTTCTGGTCTCCGGGCTTAGACAGCCCTTTTGCACCTTTTACACCTGACTCTGCAGGCTGCCACTGTAAGCCCATTTGTACATCCATGGATAAGTTCATATATCTTACACAAAATCTGTTTCTCTAGTTAGCACAGACTGATACAGATGGTCATGTTTATCTTCTTCATAAAGGAAACAAGTTCAGCCAAAGGATACTATGCCCTACTTCCATTGATAATGAACTTCAGATTTAAAGTCTAATTTAAAATTTACTGGTAGAGAAAACGGAAGTACTTCTGTGGAGATTATTCTATGGTTAATGAGAAGGACTCATGAGGAAGGCCTACAGGAACTGTGTGTCTTGAAGACCTGGGGAAGATGAGTCAGAGGGTGACTACCTAACATCTAGGAGACACAGACTGGGCCATCTATCTTCTGTCTGTCTGTCTATCTGTCGGTCTGTCTGTCTGTCTGTCGTGTGAGGCCAGAGCAGTGGTTCAGCTGCCTGCAGGAGGATACTGATATGGTGGCTCACCATGGTGTCGACACCAGCTATGGCTTCGCATTTTTAGATGGTTCAAACAAAGTCTAAAATATGAAGAGGTCTTGGAAAGATGAGCCATTTCTGGGAGGGCCAGTTCTTCCCCTTCCAACAGGCTCGATCCTGGTGCTTCCCCACGAGAATTCCAAGAGCCTGGATGCAAAGGCTGCCGCACAGTTCCTGACACGTTGTGAGGATTCAGGAAATAGCAGCGGAGGTCAAAACGTGATTACCAAAGATTTGTTAATCATTTATTGCCAGCCGCTTTCAAGCAGTGCCTGTGTTCCTCTGTCTTCATGCTGCAGTCATTATGTGAGCGAGGAACTTTTCTTTCTGTTTTAGGGGTGAAAAACTGAGGCACAGAGGGATTAAGTAACTTGCTCCAACTCGCACAGCGAGTGGCGTAACTCTAATGCGACTGCAGTACGGCAGCGGCTTCCAGTCACCACCATCAGCAACCTTTGCATGTTTACAATCAACGAAATATTCCCACTGTATGATCGAAACTTTTCTGCTCTTTAAAAATTCATAGTCAGTGGGTTTCCAGGCTTTCCTGTTCCTTCAAGTGTCAAATGGTTTCGTTTACTGAAATGCCTCGATAAGTCGTTAATTCGTTTCTCATTGTAATTAATAAAAGACACGCGGCGCCACTCCTGGTCGATAGCAGGTGACGGCGTGATCTGAACTGACAGGTCTCCTGCCCAGGATGTCACGTGCTGGCATTTTGGTTGGTGTGGGCAGCTTCACCCCGTCCAGCTCATGCCAGGCTTGCAGAGATGCTTGTAATGATCACCTGGTCCTTCCCCCTATACGAGCCTCTCGGAATCTGTGATGATCTTCTCTGATGGGGCAGGTGCTGTTGCCGGAGAGCAGCACCGTTTCATGTGTAGAGGTTTCCCCGCAAGTGATTTCCAGGCACAGCTACGTGTGTCCTGAAGATGGACAGATGGATGTATTGGCAGCACTCAGATAGTGTTGTCAGGGTTGCACCCAAACTGTCCCCGGAAACCCCTGCGTCTGGAAGGTGGCTGGATCGCGGGATGCTGTGCTCACTGGTGCAGTTGTCCACCCATGAGGTCTTGGCTGAATTGCTGCCAGGGTGGCACCTGCTCAGAAGAGGCAGGGCACTGGGTTGGGAGCGGAGGGAGGTGCTCTTGTCTCAAGCCCCTGTCCTCCTCTCTGCTTTTCGCCGCTGTGACACGGGCACCCTTCCTCCATCAGGCCCTGGCACCATGCTTTTTCTGTCATCGAGCCAGAACCCACAGAAACTGGGCCAAAATCGGCCCCTCTTTTAAGTTGCAGGTGTGGACACCGCGTCTCAGTGATGGGAATATGTTTGATTCAAGTGTCACTTTGGAAAAATCTTTTGGGGTCCAGAATGTGTTTTCTCAAGTTCATATTCCACTATCAAGTGTTGCCAGTGAATGTCTGGATCTCGGAGCCCAATGTTAAGTCCCTGCCCTAGTTAAGCAAGGAAGGGTACCTGCAGCTGGGAGCTGAGGCGGGTGAGAGGTGAGGTCTGGGACGAGAAATATCCATCATGTACCTACTGGCAGCGCTCATTCTCTGGAGAAATACGTGTGGTGTGCTGCAGAGCAAGCTCTGCTTAGTAGAGGTGCTGGTGTCTCTGTTGTAAATACTCCTACCACGGCCTATCTCAAGCTACCGACGGTTTGACAAGCTCTATTTTTATATTCATCTTCATTTTTAACAGTCATTTGTTCCAGGCCAACAAGAGCCTGCTCCAGCAAAGGCCCTGGAAACAAACTTGTTTATCAACAGTCTCCGGGTAGTCTGGAGATGCTGCTAATGAGAATGGCTCTGACAGGCCAGGGATGGAGGTAGTCAGGAAAGCACAGTTCCTGAGATGAAATCGAAGACTGAAGACTTGTGGCTAGAAAACGATTCAGAGCCAAGGAGGCCATAAAGAGGAGACATTTCTGAAAGCAGCTAGCAGTTGCCAAAGTTGAAAGAATCTTGGATGCAGGGGGGTGTTCTCTTCAAAGGCTGACTGGGCAAAGCTGAGGAGAGAGAAGGTGCTGTGGGCATGAGGGTGCGATCCGCTGCCCTGGCACAGATGTGTTTCTGTCTGAGACAGTGACTGATGCCCTTGCCCTTTTCCACACTCATCTCTTGTGCAACATGCTCCTCTCCCCTCCCTTGGGGAACTGCAGACATCTCCGGAAGTACACATAAGGAAGCCGTAAGCAGTGGTCCAGGCCTAGTGTCAGAGCACGAGAGGCCACAAGGAGTATCACGGGGTTGGAATGAGGATGAGGACGTGGCATAGCGCCAGAAACCCAGTGGCAGCCACGTTTGGGAGACCCAGGCGGCAGCCAGCAGGACGCAGATGTGCACTTCTGCCCTCCATACCGGGGTCGAGAGGGGAGACAGGACGGCGGTGTAGGGAAGGGCGGACACGGGACGCTGGCAAACTCTGAGCCTAGTGACACCAGCAGGGCAGAGACTGATCGCCATGCCCACACCCACTCTTTCCTTCTTGCTGAGGTTCTGGTTTCCTTTGGGCTTCAGTGGCTGTGTGACTACTTTCTAGCCAGTGAAATAAAAAAGCAAGTTGTGAGGTGACCCTTTCTGACATTTCTGTAAAGAAGGACACATAGCTCCTGTGTGTGCTTTTTATCCTCTTTCCCCTTCCCCTACTTTTTCTTGGGAAACAACATGAGGGCTGGGCCCTCAACAGAGCGTCTGAGCTGTTAGACAAACTTGCAGATAAACCAGAGCTAAGGAGCCATTTCGGGAAGAAAGGCGCTTGACCTGGCTCTGCAGCCATGGACTGTGCAACACTGGTGCTTCCTTACAGGAGGGGAGGACTCTGCACGAGTGACCAACATTCCCTGTGTCATTCACCAGCGGCCAACTGAAACCCCTTCCTGGGGTAGCCAACTAACACAGCAGGACTCACATATAGGAGGAGATGGAGAAGGCTTTTTGAAGAGTTCCAGTATTGGGCAGGAGAGACGGGGGAAGGGTAATTACTGAAGCTGGTCTACAGGGTGAAAGCCAGCCTGGCAACACCACTTGAAGTCTGTTTCTCTAAAAGAGGAGGTGACATAAATCCAAATCTATCAGCGTCCCCACAAGCATTACCTTGTGCCATTGGGACACAGGAGGGTAACAGATGGCCCATAGGCCCTACCAAATGCCTGGAGCTGTGTGCAGAAAAGGGCCACCTCAGAGAGGGCCTGGAGACAAGGGGGTGGACAGCACGGCTGGGTGTTTTCAACGGTGCATAACACTTAATTAATTTATACTAAGTTAATGAATTTTCCACATTTAAAGTATAAGGCCTGATCAGTTTTGGCATACATGTGTATCATTTAAACTTCTATCATCATCAAGATAGGGAATTTGGCCATATCTCTCAAAATTTGTTGTTTTCTTTTCTCCCTGTTTTTTCTTTCCAGTCCTGGAGATTAAATCCAGAACCTTCCCACAAAGCTACATCCTGATCCCTTTAAAAAAAATGAATATTGAGACAAGCTCTTTCAGAGTCACTAAGGTGCCCAGGCTGGGCTCAAACTTGTGATCTTCCTGCCTGAACCTTTCTGAGTGCTGGGACCAAAGTTTCCTCGCCACAGTCCCTCTTTTGCCCACTGCTAAGCAACCGCTGATCTAACTGCTGTCACTGTAGGTTACTTGCTGTTTTCCACAATGTTATGGAAATAGACACGTGCCTTACGTACTTGTTTACTGTCCTGTGCACTTCTGGCCTGGCCTCTCTCTTGGCATGATTGTTCCCAGGTTTACTCATCCCAGCTTCTGCTGTGTGGTTCATCCCTTCATTGCTCAGCAGCAGCCTATTGTGCTGGTTGCTGAACCGTAACCAGGATCCATGCCCCCGTCGGTGGGGCCTGACGCCGTCTCCAGCTTTTACACATGACGATGTGAACATTTAGAGAAATGCCTTTGTGCAGACATGTGCTTTCATTTCTTTCAGGTAAATAAATAATCACGGAATGACTGTGTTACATATTTGGTGTATGTTTAACTTCATAAGAAGCTGTCAGTTTTCCTCAAATGTTACACTGTTTTATGTTTACCCCAGAAGTCTCAGAGCAAAGGATGGTTTTGTGTATAGATGTTGAGTGGTATCATCTTGGGGTTTTAATTTGTATTCTCCTGAAGAGTAATCCTGAGCATCTTTTTCTGACACTATCTTTCACTTGTGTATCTTCTTTTTCTTACTTTCAGAATGTTGTTTGTGTTATTTTCTCATTATTGAGTTTTGAGAGTTCTCAGATGTATGATTTACAGATATATTCTCCTAGGCTGTGGCTGTTCATTCTTTTAACTTTGTCTTCAAGAGAGTAGAAGTTGTTAATTCTGATGAGGTCCCATTTGTTCTTTTATGGATTGTATTTCTGGTTTCACCAAAGATACTGTTGACTAGTCAAAGGTCATAAATATTTCCACCTATGTTTTCTTCTAGATATTTAAAAAACTTTAGGATTTATATTTAGGTCTATGATACAGTTGAACTCATTTTTAAATATGGTAACAGGTATAGACTGAGGTTTCTTGTTTTGGGTGTGGATATTTAATTTGTTGAAGTATGAATTCACACAAATTATGATAACATCTGTTCTTATTGAAAATCAGTGCAAGGTTTTGCTTTTTAGCTATGAGTTCAAGACTAATACAACAGTCCTAACTTGCTTGCTTAATTTTTAAGACATCTTCTTGATGTATTGTCCAGGTTGGCCTTAGGCTTCTGGGCTCATTTTGTCCTTCTGTCTTTGCCTCTCTTAACAGCCTAGGCACATAGCACCAGCTTGTCTGGCGCAATATGTCATTTGCATCCCAGGTCTCTTTTCTGCTTTTCTTTCTGGCTGTTTCTTCTCCTTCCAAGGCATACGAAGCTCCTGCTGTCAAGTGCTTTCTTCTTTTCTCAGATGTCCACCTTCCTAGGACTGATGGACTTTTTTTTTTACAGTACTCGGGATTGAAGTCAAGCCCTTGCGCTTCCAAGGTAGACATGGTACCACGTAAGCTAAATCCCTGGCCCTGTATCATCTTAACAGAGACAGTACCATGTTAGTGAGGATCGAGACTTCACAGAAGAACTCACAGTAGTAGAAAGCCAGGGCAAAGTGGATCAGTGCTCATGGAGGTGTACCCTTGTACGGCTATCCAGCCTGCTGGTATCACGGACACATTTACTGCCTCTAAGTAGCCACTGACTACTAGCCCAGTCTCTGGTCCCTCCGTATCTTAGGGAACCCATGCTGATTTATAAGGCTGAGCATGGCCCTAGGTACTGGTTCTTGGATGCGAATGTGACCTAAATCCATCCACTGACCGAATTTCAAGACTTGTGCATTATCAGAAGTTTCTGTATTCCTCCAAACAGTGGACTATAAAGTTGTAAAAGCTGCCCTACTCCTACTGGGAGAGAAGAGCTTCTATCTGGAAATTGGAAATGAAGCCAACTCTGCAGATAGCAAAACAGATAAATGATGAGACAAGTCTGTGGCAGTATCATTGAGCTGCTAGATCAAACTATTCAATCATGTGAGGCACAAAGTTTTCTTTTTTACTTTTCTGCTTGTCCCTTAACTGAACAAAAGATACGATCAGGCTTTTTCAGTTGCAAAGAACTGACATCTGTTCCTGTCTCCTTGGGTTTATTAGAAAGTATCAGAAAGCCTTAGCAGGCCTCATTTAAGAAGAAAATCGGTCTCAAAAACATGGATGAGCTGTAGCAAATCTACTTTTTAAATCTCCTCAGTTTGGTATCTTATTCTATCATTCCACCACGGTGGCCATCTGGCTTCTCTCTGCTCCAAATGCTGCTGTTATCTGACTGTCTTCTACTCTGTCTCAGCGTCAGATGTGGCTCAGTCAGTTATCACTCCAGGGCAAAGCATTTGTCCGGCTCAAGCACACGCACAGCTCTGTCTGCCTGGCCCACTTGCCCCAGCTCGTCGAGGATCAGTTGTTTAAAAGCATGGTGAAGAGCCACAACGCCTTCAGTGTTGGGGTGTGGTGTGGAGGCCAAGTGGAAAGCTCACACAGAGCCCTGAACTTCCCCCTGTGCTATGCCGGAGCTCAGGGCCTGGGCCTGGCGGGGTGCAGGAATTCCTGGATGGGTGATGATCACAGAGGAGCGACACTGAAAAGTGACTCAGCAGCTAGGAATGTCCTGGTCACCTGTGGGCCCCACAGTGTCTCCCTCAGCCATAGCAACATGCTGTGGGCTGGCTGCTTCTGGGATTCCTTTCAGAGGAGCCCTGGAGACGGGTGGAGGAGGGATGTAGGGTTCCAAACGTGTGAGCCCTACTGCCTTCCTGGCAGGCCGGGTCCTCAGACTCAAACTTCTTTGCTCTGAAGATCACAGCTGTCTCAAGGTCACTTTCCCCTTGGATTCTCTCTGTCTGGATTCTGGTAACTTTGTGCTTACCAGCTCAGGTCTGGTGTTAGATCTTGTGGTTCCTTATGTCCTGATTTCAACCTTCTAAATAGTCTCTTTCTGTAAGATCTAGCCTCATTTACCACTTCTCAAATAAGTTACGGCTTTGAGTGCTGTCTAACAAAATGTTACCCATCTCCAAGTCATGAACCTCTTCCATGATCTCTTCTATGAGGATTATGATTTTTGCATTTATATTTAAGCCTGTTGATTGTAAGTTAACTACTTTGTGCCATGTGAGTGACAGGTCAGTGGTCCCCCAGCAAGTTAGGTGCTCAGTTTTACCATGCATGCCCTCTGTGCAAAGGCTCCTCTCCCTCTGAATTACTCGTATTGATATGGTTGGATTTATGTTCACCAGAGAGAATTTTGCTATATATTTGATTTTTCTGTTGGTTCATTATTTTATTTC
>PVIR01003496.1:29182-88200 GCA_004026965.1 Petromus typicus
TCAGGCTGGCCCTGAGCTCAGCCTCAAACTCACATCACAGCAATCCTCCTGCCTCTGCCTCCCAAGTGCTGGGATTACAGGCGTGAGCCACCACGCCCGGCACTGTGGTATGTGGTATTGGTTGCCGCTGGGGTGAGTCTCCACACCCAGTATTGTTATGTGGTTACCGGGGATTGAACCCAGGTCCTTGCGCTTGCAAGACAGGTGCCGGAACCACTGAGCTATATCCCCAGCCCCCATTATTTTATTTCTTCTTTTAGATCAGTTGAATATATTTTAGAGTGCATTTTAATCTATCTTTTGTTTACCATACCTCTTTGCCTTGTACATTTTGCTATTTTCTCTAGGTATTATAATGCCTAATGTTAACATTTCATGGCTTACTTTGAGTTACTATTTCCCAATTTATGTAAAGTATAGAAACCTTTCAATAGAAGTTTATTTACCCCATTTGACCTTCATATCATAGTAGCCATATTTACTGTGTTTCTACACAGTCTAAACTCTACACATTTCTAAAGATTAAAAAAAAAAGAGGGCCAGGGATTATTTAGCTCAGTGGTTTTGGAGCCTGCCTTGCAAGTGCAAGGTCCTGGGTTTGATCCCACATGCAACAATGCTGGGTGTGGTGATTCACACTCACCAGCAATCAGCACCATACACCACAGTGCTGAGTGTGGTGGCTCACATTGGTAACCCCAGCACTCAGGGGAAGGCAGAAGCAGGAGGGTTGCTGAGGTCAAGGCTGAGTTCAGGACCAGCCTGAACTACAAAGTGAGACTCCCTCTCAAAAAACTTAAAAAAAAAAAAGATTGAAAATAAGCTTTTGTAATTACCCAGTTCTTCATAATTTCCATTGCCTTTTTATTCCTTTTTAAGGACAAAAAAATTTATCTAGGATCAATTTATCTCCAGCCTGAAGAATGTTCATTTTATTTCTCATAATATAAGCCTCCCAATAATGAGTCCTCTTATTAGTTTCTTTTTTTATATTTCATCTTCCTTCTTGAAGGGCATTTTCTCTAGAGTCAGAGGTTTTATTTGCCTAGCACCTTAACTGTATCTTTGTATTTTCTTCTGACTTCCATAATTTTAGATAGATGTTAATAACCTGGAGGAAATATATTTTTCTTACGTTGCCTTTAAGGTTTTTCTATGCTTTTGGTTTTGAGTAGTTTGACTATCATGTCTGAGGCATAGTTTTCTTCATATTTACGCTACTTGAAGAGTTTCTTAAACTTGTAACTTACTGAATTTGGAAAAATTTTGACCATGATTACTTCAAATGTTCTTTTCTCCCTCATTCTCTTTGCTATTCTCCTGGGATTCAAGTTATAAATTATAAATATTAGATGTATTACATTATTTTCTTTTCGGTCTCTAAGTTTCTGTGCTTTTTGCTAACTCTTTGTCTCTCTTTTATCTATTCTTTAGACTAGATATTTTCTATTGCTTTATCTCCAATTCTGTTTTTCCTGTCATCTCTATCATACTCCATCTAGTGAATTTTTTATTTCAAGCATATTACTTTTCAGTTTTAGGATTTCTATTTGGTTCTATAGTTTCTGCTTTTCTAATGATTGCCTATCATTTCATTCATTTTGGTCATATTTTCCTTTACCTCATTGGCCATAGTTTAATGTAGTTTTACATTCTTGTCTGTTAATTTTAATATCTGAATCATTTTGATTTTGGTCTGCATGGCGTGTTCATTGGGCATGAGCATTCATTCTTTTCCTCAGAGTGGATCATAATATTCTAGTTTTTATATGTTGAGTATTTTGAGTTGTAACTTGGACATCAAGGTTTTTATGTTGTAGACACTAGATGCACTAAATTCCTTTGAAGAGTATTGAGTATTACTTTTTTGTGTTTTATATTTGAGTTTGGTTAGGCAATTAAATTCTAAGAGTTTGTTTCTTGGCTGACTGTCCAAATTTCAGTTTAGTTTCTTTGTCTGGACTTAAGGGTAAAGCAGAGATTTATAGAGTTATTTGTAACTCAACTCTCTAAATACTTTCTGAGATAATTCTCTCATATTTTAGCAGCTGGATGTTTCCTTGCTCCATCTTCTGGTCCTTGAGAGCAGCCTGACCTGGGTTCTCTCGAGTTCTAGCTACTCATACCAACTTCAGATATGTGCTGCAGCCAGAAAAGTGAGAAACTCATCCCATGCTATCCCCTCCATACAAACATTGTAGTTTCTGTGGATGTTCAAAAGTTGTTCTCTCCTAGGACAGGCAGTCTCTGGATTCCAGAACAGTAGCTCAGTCACCAGGAAACTGATAATGTTTTGCATAATATATGTTGATCATTTCTTCTCAAAGCTGCCATAATTTAGTAGGACCATTTCATTTTTCAAAATGTAGTGTTATGGGCAAGCTATTTATGGTTTTAAGAAAATGCTCCTTTACTTCTTCCATCTGAATTATCTCAGTTTGTTCCCTGAAATCTTGAGATTTTCTCATCTGCCTGTCTGTCTATCCTTTTCTCTGAGGCTCATTCACCTTTCAAGGGCGAGTAACAACTAAACCATCACCCTGCTTCATACTTCCACACTTATGAGTTCATAGACACCTGCATCTCTCTTTCCAGATTGAGTAGGTTCCATATGTCTGCCAGTATCTCATTTCTCTTTCCCTATATTTTTAGCCTGATCATAAAGATCACATTTCTCTCTAGGATAATCCTCTTTTCTCGAGCTTAATTAGCCTATGTTTCTTTGTTTTTCCCCCCTCCTCTGCTGCTCCTATTTTGCAAGTTATTCAAAAGTATATTTTACTGTTATCTTTAATTTTCATAAAAGCAATCCATGCACATATATCAAACAACTGAGAAAGTTATAGTAAGCGGCAGATGCTCTTGTCTACCTCTTTCTCCATCCCTATTCCAAATCCCCTTCCTGAGGGAGTTGCTCTGGGCTGTTCTGCTTGTTTCTTCTGACACTGTTTGCCAAGTTTTTAGATGAGAAGCTTGGTTGTCATGGGCTTTATTCACTGATTCTTTGGCCTACGCGCCCCACTGTCCAAGCTCGGGGCCTTCAGAGCAGATCTGTAGTTGAGGAGTTAAGCAAAATGTTTTCTTAGAAGATGAGCATCAGACATAAGGCAGGACAGCAGGGACATGAGGCAAGGAAGGCAGAGGCCCAGAGAGGGGTGTGTCCAGGCAGAGTGTCATGGCTAGCGGGCTCCCTCCCACTGCGTACCTCTAGATGACGCGCCATGGGACCATCCCTGAGCTTGACGGGCAGGTATCCTAGCTCCTGCTGGTCCCTGCAGACAGCACTGCCTACAGGTACTTCCACTGCTCTTCATGCTAGTGAGGAGAGGCTGGGCTGGAGAAATCCACAGGGAGGGCAGGTGGGCAGTGGCAGGCACTGTCAGCGAGTAGCCATCAAAGACATGTTCATGACTGGCTATGTCGGGGTCATGAGGGTGGGTCCGTGACCTTATAGTACTTTCTTCTTGACGTTCTCCTATTGCATTGCATCAGGACCTGACCACAAGTCCTGCACTGTCCCTGGGGCTTTTTCTGTACTCTGCTGGTGTAGTTGTCCCTTTGAGCTTGTATTCTTTAATTATCCTGACTTGAATGTGCCATCTGCTACTGCAGGACACTAATGCAAAGAAGTGGCTCAGGATAGCAGCTAAGTGGTTATGAGTTGGACTAGACACCCCACTGTCTAGTCTGTACAATTGCAGGACAACACACACACACACACACACACACACACACACACACACACACACACGCCAGGAGTAGCTTTATTAAACGTTCTTAGAACAGTTCAGTTCATATTCCCTAATTGGTCAGTTACACATCAAGTCTCCTTAGGGGAAGAATCCAGGCGAATGAAGACAGACAGCTCTTCCTGTCACCTTTGGTGGGGGATGCAGGGAGTAGGGCAGAAAGATCTTCACAATTCAGCTGATTCAGGCACTGCACAACCTGCCCACCTGAGTGAAGTAGGGACACTGGGACCGTGTCCCTTGATGCCGGCACTTCTTTCTCTTGTTGGGAGTCCTTGGAGCTCACCTGCATGAGCACATGAGGCCAGGTCACCGCTGACACTCAGCCAGCCTTGCAGTCACCCCTGTGTCATCCTTATCACAGCTCAGTCCTCACCAGAGTCCCTGGAAGTGCCTCATTGTGACTATGCTCTTCTGGCCTCGCCCTGGTGCAGGACGTTTTCCCTCACCAGCACTTGGAGGGTACACTGTTACCCTATCTCTGCCACACGGTGCCTCGATGGTAATCTTGCTGCTGCTGTGGCCATGAGCCACTAAAGTCCATGGAAGGTCTGTGCAGAGATAAGTGGGATGGTCTCCTCCCAAACTTCCTAATGCCCTTTCACCCTTGGATTCTAGATAATACTGATGAGTGTCAATCTCTCTGGACCCCTGATCTCAGAGTTTCTTCTTAGGTGAAATGTCTGATCCCAAATCAGCCTGACTAGACAATCTCAAAACTCAGCCGTCAAAATAATATTGTTTTCTTTCATTCTGTGCCGTTTCTATTCTTGGAACATTGCATTTAGGACTCAAGGCTGCAGGGAACAAGTGTGCAGCTTATAGAATGTGTAAGTACCCCCTCTAGAGCTGGGCAGCTAATAATTGTGTCAAGTGCCATTGGCATTACCATCATCACTTCTGACTGGCTGTTTGTCTCTTTGTGACTACAGCCACCTACGTCTTCACTACGTACCATGTTGAACAAAACCACAAGCCCATGACTCCATCACCCAGAGAAGACTGTGCACCGGCAGTGGAAACAGCCCGTCTAAGGGGCTGTCATTCTGGAACACCCCCACCCCCCGACTGGCCACACACCTGGAGCTTCCAACCGAACTCTTCGGAGGAAGGAGCAGGGGTTTCAGGGTCCTCTCCTCAGGACATCTGCACCTTGACTACCCGACGTCGTTTCCTCCTGCGGAAGTGAGGGGCTGATGGGACAGGGTGGGGGGGCAGGCTGAAGGTGAACACGTGAGGGTGGGCACAGGGCTCACGGCTTCTGAGCCTCTGCGCCGTCCACAGCGCGGCTCCCTGACCACTCGGTGCCGTCCCTTATGTGTCCACTCCAGGGACACACCATCCGGCAGCGAGTCCTCCGGACTCCTTCACGTGCGCTTTGCTCATGCAGAACTGAAGCTGTGTCCTGTCCTAGACCGCAGCATAGCACTTCTGGAAGGAAGATGCAGGTCTTCGTACAGGAATGAATTTGTAAAGATCTTTTATCTTACTCGGTATTCATTGCCAAGTAGGATAAAGGACCTTTCACCTCTCCTGTGATTTCTATTTTAACATGCTTGGCCAACTTCAGTATACTTTCAAGGTATAAATGAATCTTTTTAAGTGCTATTATTTTTTAAAATTACTATTTTTTCTACAGGTTCATTAACAATTCAAAGCTTGAATTAGAAGTAACCTAAAAATGTCTTACTTTATGTCACTGAAGTCTATTAAGTACAAATGAAATACATTTTTGCAACACTTAGTGAAGAACACATTACACCTCATGCAAATCTATTCTCAGATTTTCCTAGAAAACAGAGAAAAGGAAGGGATAGATAAAGTGTAAGTTTTGTAGTATAGCAGCACCTCGGTTGGCAGACTTAATTTGTTCTATGATTTTGAAAAGAGGCTACGTAGGTTTATATAGGAAAGGTGGCTACAATTGTGTTTGTCACCCAATACAATTGCAAACAAAAATGAAATTCTGCAAAACACTTCTGTTTGTGAACCAAACTGTTTGCAAACAAATGCTTCAGGAACCCAAGGTACCACTGAATGTGAACATGACAGAATAACAGACATGGACACGTGAGGATGCCGAGTACACCTTTCAGGTGAGCCTGGAGGTCTCATCCCAACTCTCTGGGGAGACAGCGTCTCTTGCAGGTGCAAGTAAACATTCATTATCAATTTGAACAGAGTGGGCACTGGAAAGACCTGCAGGAATTTAGTAAAGCATCGCATGTCTGTTAAATCCTCAAAATTGACACTTTTCCTCTGTTTGGTTATAAACTCCTTCTCTATAATTAAATGAGAGACTATATATATGAGAGCACATAGCACACAAGTTGGCATGTATATATGAATGTTAGCTTCCTTCCTTTCCCTACCCTGACATAAACTTAAAGAGACTTATTAAATTTCTAGTTACATATTTATGTAAGATTTCTCTGAACATTTTTAAAAACAGCAAGTAAATATTTTTGGAAAATGGAATTAAAACTCTAGGGAAAATTAGAGCTCTCTGAAGACAAAATCTTTTAAGTGCTATTAAGCACTTACAGTATTACAAAATCATCCACATTAATAGAAAACATTTTAACTTGAAGATAGTTGTTGTGGGTGTTGTCCATGTTTACAAGTTGAACTGCTGTTTACAATCGTTGCAAACTCAGGCAGAAGACTTGGTTCAGAGGGATCTGGAAGCCTCTGACAACAGACAGTCAGGCTGAGTAGAATTAACATTTAACATAAAAGCTAAAGCACTTCTTCAACTATTTTTAGGTCATTGGCAAAAAAACCAAAAGTACATTTTAAAATGACTAGCTTGGCAGTACTGGAATTCTGATATGTTGCTTTTTACAATTAAAGCTTTAGATCCATACTCAAAATGATACGAGGATTCAATTGTTTGTCTATACCTACAGGTTAAAAGTGGAAGTTATTCATACACACAGCAGCTGTTGCGTATTAATGACATTATTTGGGTCTTGTGTGTGCACGAACTTATTCATGACACATATGGATTGTAGAATGCACGTCTTTTCTAAGTCCAGATGGGCTGAGCTGGTTTTATCCCCTTCCAACTTGAAGTTAGGGATCTCAAAGGTTCCAGGTTCCAATACAGGAAGTGAAAGCCCCCCAAAACCCACAGGATCTGTGCCAGATGGAGTGCGGGTTACCCAGTACAGAGGACAGGGCAGCCCAGGAGACTACAGCTAGTACATGACGAAACGAAAGTCCCAGTGACCTGAGAGCACTCTGTGGTTCACTGCTGCTATGGAGTATCTTGCCTTCTCTGTGAAGTCGTATAGGCTGGCATCCTCTCCAGGGTTCATCGATTTATTGTATGAATGAGAACTGGAAACACTGAGTGACTGTTCAAAGCATCGAGCAACTGAAAGACCGAAATGTGAGCACTGGTGTTTGCTCTCCTTCCAGTATCCCTCTCTCAGCATCAGCAACACCAGCATGCTGCGTGGAGATTGGCTCTGACTTTGCAGATGCCGCAGGGAAGGATTTCCGTCCCTCACAGATCTGCTGTGGCTTTTGAACTAGCAAAAGCAGGAAGCCCACAGCAGCCCTAGACCAGGGAATGCTGTTGTTCAGGATGTGAAGATGACTAACAAAGACACCCCTGGAGCCTGGCACAGCGTAGGATGAGCACAGTGCGTTTGTCAGTCAAGATGGCCCATGTTCTATCGGACAAACCCTCCAGCCAGATTAGATCCTCGGGGCACATTGTGGCAGCCTGAGGAGGCCTGCAGCTGGGAGATGAGAATCGACCACATGGATGAAAATGGTGTATCATTAGTTCTAAAATTCTGACATCTGTATCAAGAGACTTTTAATAGATATCATCACGCATAATCAGACTTGTAAATGAAAGAGTGGATTCTGAGTAAACCTCATGGACATGTGAGAGGCTGAACTGCAAAACCAGGTTCAGTGCCAAGACAGAAGGGAGGGCCTGAGAGTACAGGGGAGAGTGGAGGTGAGCAAGAGGATCGCATGACAGCGCTGGTCCACACCCACCAGAGGAGGAGGGAGGGGGCTGAGTCCTGCCCTGGGACAGCTGAGGCGGTGCACAGACTTAGGTCTAGTATGCAGTCGCCAGGGCCAGGCTCCCCAGACTATCTGCTGCAGGCACCTCTGCTGGCATTGGGTATTCTCAGCACTAGTCCCCCTTCTATGAGGTTATAGCAGCAGGCGAGACAGTGCTTTCCCTGGAGAGGTAGTGACTGCCAGGGGGCACAGTGTCTTTGGGTGCTGAGAAACTTTATCTGTGTGGGCACTGACTGCACCCAGGGGGGCAACTCTGGGTGTCCCCTGAGCTGTGCACTTGTGACTTGTTCTTTGTGTGTTTCACCATGTGCCAGACCCTCAGTGCCTGGCACATGGTAAGTTTTCTATGAGGCTTCATGGGAAGAATGTGTAAAGAAATTAAATGAATATGAAAGTCACTGTGCTGTCAGCGTGGTCTCGGTGGGCAAAGTATATGTCAGAGTCAGGGCTGGTGACAAGAACAGGACCTGGGCAGAAGATGAGAGATGCTACCTGCCAGGTTGGCCCAGCCAGCAGTGCTGTTGAAGACATTTAATAATAGAAAATATCAGAAGGCTTGCTGAAGTGCCAATAATTTACTTCAAATATAATAAAAATAAAACAGTTGGCTTCGCTTCTTGTGAGGACTTGGAACTGAACTAAAATGGAGCGAGGATCACAAGAGGTCACACAGAAGGAGTACAAACGGCCAGTAAAGACATGGAGAAACATTCAACACCGCTGGCCACCAGGATAGGCAGATGAAAGAACACAGAGAGTCCATCTTACCCAGAAGGAATGGCCACCTCAAGAAATCAAATCATGGCAAGTTCTAGACAGGCTGCAGGGAAAAGAGAAGCACTTGTACGGTGGTGGAAATGCAAACTAGAACAATCACTATGGAAGAACCAAAACTAGACATTCCATTTGGCCCAGATGTCCTTCTTTTAGGTGTCTTCCTAAAAGAGCTAAGACTTCATATTACAGTGATCCATCCACACCATTTATACCTGTGCTAATTTTTGGACATAGCCCATGTGTCAATCAACAGATAGATAAATAAAATAAGGCATTTACACATGATGAGTACTATTCTGCCATACCGAAGATAAACTTGTGTCATTCCTAGGAAAATGGGTACATGTTGAGATCATAAGGCTAAATGAAATAAAATCAGACACACAAGCATAAATATCATGTCGTTTTTCTTATATGGAAACACAAATTATAATTAAACTGCAACATAAAAGAAAGAGAAATCAGGAAAACAGATCTTTCTCAAATGAGAAGGGATCAAGAAACAGAAGAAAAGGGGAGAGGGAAGGGGGGAAAAGAACGAAAAAAGGAACCAAGATGTGTTTGTGGACACACCACGTCCGCACGCAGTGTAACACTGAATGCTCCACGCAGGGACCAATAAAAACATTTTAAAAGAAGCCACAGGGGCCAGGCTGATGGCATCTGTGACCTGTAAGTTGGAGGAGGGGTACTGGTAATGGAGGAGGAGAGGAACTTACAATGGAGACCAGTGACTCTGGTGAGGCAAAGGCTACCACAACTGAGTGACTGGGCGGGGGGTCCAGTAAACAAAGTGGCATTGGCAGCCAGAGACCCCAAAGCGAGGAGAGCGGTGATGCGCTTGCACTCGGCTCCTGCCTGCATTTACACACGTGGGAGGAGGGAAGATGGCCCTCTGTGGACCTGGGCCATCAGGTGTGGCCTCTGCAAGGGGGTCGGACTCCAGGTATCAGCCGCGGGCAGACACACCGACTGCTGACTCTGCTGGCCTTCTGCCCTTCACAGACAGTGCTCTCTCTGTGGCCCACTGAGCAAACCTGCCACAGACAGAGCGCTGTTTATATGTGTAAGGAAATGTGAATTTTCCAGAAAAAAGATTGCACTTGAGCACACTTTAAAGGAGGGCAACTTGTGGTATAAAAATATTCATAGGTTATATGTGATGGAGCAAAAATAGGATTTAGGAAACTTCCAAAATATTACCTTATTCCTGATTTTATGGACTTGAAAATATCTCTTGTCATCTCCCTGGGAAGTTCAAGAGGCCGCAGTGTGTACTTTCAGTACAAAGACAGGATCTTCTTCAACTCTGGACCCTCGGTGCCTGGCACATGGTAAATTTTCTATGAGGCTTCGTGGGAAGAACGTGTAAGGAAATTAAATGAATATGAAAGTCACTGTGCTGTCAGCGTGGTCTCGGTGGGCAAAGTATACGTCAGAGTCAGGGCTGGTGACAAGAACAGGACCTGGGCAAGCTGATCATGTCCCACTCCCCAGACCTGGGGAAAAACGTGTGGGGCACAGACCCTGACATTCACCTTGAAGTGGAATCATCTTCTGGGGCCCCTGAGGCCATGCTCAGCTCAGCCCAGAGTTCTCTTGTCTCGGTCCTTAGGTGGAGAAGACTGAAGGAGAGAAATCCACAGAAGACCAATCTAGACAAATACGTTTTTCATTTCTCAACTTAAAAGAATGACTGACTTCACACTGAATCCCTGAGCTGAGAGCTTACTGGGTGCCCTCTGTGTCTCCTCCTGGTGGCACAGGAGCTGGCAGGGCCTGGTCCATCAGTGGCTGAGGCTACAGACAGGGGCGGACGGCGGGGACTGCAGCTGGAGGCTGCGCACTTGTCAGCAGTGAGGTTCTCACAGCCAGGTAAGCAGTGTGTCTGGCCTTTTCCAGACTCCAGTGACTGGACAAATACCACCTGTGTTATGGGGGGCTGTCTGCTTTATTAAAGACATTGGTCTCAAATTGCCCCACAAAACCACATAGACCGATATTTCACCATGTGAATTACTCACACAAAATTGCCCATCACAAGAGTCCTTGGGTTCAGGACTTGTTCAAGTCTAATAGCTTAATTAGTTACAGGGGTTGCTGCTGAGATTCTGGGCTTCGGATATTTAGGCCCCAAGGGAGACTTAACCCTGCGATGACGGTGTCTATAATCTGTGATCTGGGAACGAGGGTGGAAAGGGATCGATGGCTGGTAGCCAGAAATGTTAGCTAAGAGTCAGAAAATGCTAAACGTGAGAATCAGACCCTAGATAATTAGGGACTGTGAAAAACTTCACTTCTCCTCAGACTGTACATAATTATATAAAATCACAAAACCATAAATGAACTCAAAATAAGAGAAACAAAGCCAAGCCAGCTGCACATCAAAAAAGATGCTTACTTAGGGGGAGACTTAGGTTCAGGCCTATGTGAATTATTTCCCTCCAGCACCCCAGAGACACGCAGACCATGTAGAATAGGAACCAAGATGTGTTTGTGGACACACCAACTCCCTGGATGGAACAGGCCCATGGGGGCTCTGTGCTCTGGGAGCCTGGTCCATCGTGGAGGCAGGTGTGTGCTGCCGGCCTTCCAAGCAGGACAGGAAATAGCCTCGAGCAGCACGTGACAGGAAACAGCCTCGAGCAGCACGTGACAGGAAACAGCCTCGAGCAGCACGTGACAGGAAATAGCCTCGAGCAGCACGTGACAGGAAATAGCCTCGAGCAGCACGTGACAGGAAACAGCCTCCAGCAGCACGTGACAGGAAATAGCCTCGAGCAGCACGTGACAGGAAACAGCCTCCAGCAGCACGTGACAGGAAACAGCCTCCAGCAGCACGTGACAGGAAACAGCCTCCAGCAGTACGTGCTCTTGCTTTCCTCGATTGCCCTCACCCCTCTGCAGCTTGGCATGGGTTTCTGTCTCACAGCTCAGCCTGAGCAGCTCACCCTCAGTGGGTGAGGGATACTTGGGAAAAATCCACATTCAGAACCATGAATCGGCGAGCGGATAATTCTGGAGGTTTTCCCATTGCGATTTGCAGCGGTAAATTCATGTATACTGCCCTGCCTTTCTTATTTACACAGTATAATGGAGAACACAGTTTGGATGAATATTTGAAGACCTTAGATAATCCCCAGACCTAATTTTAAGTTAAATAGTTTCAACTTCCTGCCTCACTGGACAATTTTTTGTTTGGTCCATTCTAGCCCCTGCTTTTCAAATTTCCTGGTGGAGGAAATGGCACGCACAAAGCATGACCTCGTTTTTATACTAAAAGTTTCCTGGAGAAACTCTATTATAGCTTTGAATGCTTTCCATGCAAGGGACCTCAGCATTTAAAGTCATCCTGAAGTAAAGGAGTCTTAATGATTTTACAGTGTTTGTGCCCTAATTTGCTTGCCATATAGTCCTGACTTTTGCAAATTATGTTTTCCAGAAGAAGAGAAGATAGTTGTGAAGAGTGGTGCATGACAATGCAAGTGCCTGCTAAGGGCCAGGAGCTAGGCTGCGTTTGGCCTCAGTGCCCAGTGAGAACAAAGCTTACTGAGTCTCTGCTTCTCAGCAAATATTCGCCAGTGCAACTCCAGTGCTGAGCATAGGCCCTGCATTTGCAGTGAAAAGTGGGCCTCCATCTGAGCACCCAGGGAATGCCGAATGGCAGCGGCTTAAGACAAGGCCGTGAATCCTGTTGCTTTTCCCTGCCTGGACCGGCAGCAATCCGTGTCCTGCTCTTCCTCTGTGATCAGCCGATGGCTGCTCGCTCAAAAGAGAAAGTTTTGTCGTGAGCGCTGGGTGGCCCTGGGTGTGCACAGCAGCTTCTCTTTGCACATGCTGAGCTCTTCCTAAGCGTGTTTACGCGGGAGTGTCTCTGGAGAACATATCTGTCTGGGGAAGTAAGTTATCAGGGCTGTGAAGCTGAAACCTCACCTACTTGAGCTCGGGTTTTGCAGAGCCCTGTTTCAGACCTCAGGACCACAAAGCACACTCACTGTGCCAGGGCTCCCAGCCCTCAGCCTGGTGCCAGGTGGTTGAAACTGATTAACGACTTGCTGATTTAACAGTGGCCAGTGAGGGCCTGTGAAGTGCTTCTTTTCATATCACTCCTGTTTGGAATTTATTCCTCACAGAGAAGAACGTGCCCCAGCATGGCTCTGAGAGACGGGAGGCAGAAACATGAGGTCCACGATCTCAGGTCATTGCTCAGCATTTGCAGAGTCAGGGCAGAAAAAGGGACAGGTCCCTAGATCTGCTGGCAAAACTGCTTAAATTGCTAATAGGGAGTGAAGCCTGTGCCAGATGCTTAGGATTCCGCAGCTGCTGCTCCCAGCAACATTCTTGATTCTCACAGAGAGAGGCAGAGACTATTCCAAATCCTCCCGGAAGGGACCTAGAAACACAGCGAACACAGGCCAAGAGCACTGTTTCCGTGGGGTGCAGAGGGCAGACAGCAGGCACCCACAGGCTTTGTGCTTCGCACCCGTTGCCCGTAGAGATATCGCAGCACAGCTCCAGCACGGCTTGAGGGTTACAAGATTCTTGTTCTTCTTGAAGTCAGAATTTTTGGTTCCACATAGGAGAACTCAGCCCACCTTGAATTTCAACACGACTTTCTAAGCTTTCAGCTACATGAAGTGGGCACCCCCTAAATGAGCATACGGAGCACATCTCATTTGTGTGTGTGTTTCATGTAAATGAAAATCTAAACAATATGCCCAAGAATTCAAACAATGTCATCATGTTCCTGACTTTACATCGCCAGTGCTACTTGTCTTTCCACATGATGGGATATTTGACATCATCCTTGATTACAGTTTACAGGGGGAAAATGCTTCTTCTGCTGAGTATCCACACATCAATTCCAGAAATAGGCCTCAATTGGCTGTACTTGGAGCATACATGCACCTATCGGCCAATCACCATGCCTGGAGGGATACAACTGGATAACCTGAATCATGTGTCCATCCCTATGGCCCAAGGAGGTGGGGCTATGTGATCAAAGGTCCCACAGGATATCAGCCTTGGTGGAGCAGGTGATGATAAAACAAGGAATGCTCATTATAGCTGTTATGTGGTCCGTGGAGCCCCGATGGTCTTATACAGACAATTTCTAGATGTTCTTTTCCCCCACTCTCACTTCCAGATGCTGATTATGTCCATTGGACCAGCCACGGGATACCCAGATAGAAGATTATTTCTGTGTGAGTCTATGGCAGCATTGGGATTATTGGACTCTGTAAAGTGGTCTGTCCTCAGCGTGGACGTGTCACTCAATCTGCTATATCAAATGAACCAAAAAGAGGGGAGTGAAGACTCTCTCCTTTGGCTTCTTTCTTTTCTGCATGAGCTGAGGCTTCAGTCCTCTCTGCCTTGGGTCTAAGATTTCTGTCCCTGGCTCGCCTGCTTTTCAGTCTTTGAACTCTGGACCTGGCTTCGCTCCCACCCTTCCTCCAAAGCACACACTTTCCATTGGTCCCGCTTCTCTCGTGATCCCTGGCAAATATCCTCAGGCAGATCATTCACTCTCTTGGATCTTCAGTTTCCCCTGGTACCATTAACCTGGTGAAAGGAAACACGAATGCCCACTCCATAGATGACGTGAGAAATAACGAGCAATAACCCTTGGGGCATGATTATAAGGCAGCTATTGTGGTTATTATTAAAGGGGCAGAGACAGGTACTGGTGGGTGTGCCAGGAAATGCAAGTGCTTATGCTGCTAAGGGCTGAATACAAAAACTGAGGGGCCAGAAGACAAAATTCATTTATTTAAGGCTTATGGTAATGCGTTTGTGCTGTTGTGGCCACAGAGGCCAAGATCACTGTTGCAAAGGGTATGGCCATTAATCAGTTAATTGCCAGCCACCTGCACCCCTAAGTCACAGCCTGGTCAGTTTGATCTCAGTGCTGTTTTTGTTACCAGCATGGGTGAGCATCGTTACAAAGTTTCAGGGATGGGCACCAAAGTGACACCCAACACTTGCAGTATGGACTCCAAAGGACCCACTTCAGAAGTGAGAGCATTGCAAGGCACACCAGATAGTGATATTCTTATTAAGTTCAAAGACATATTCATAAACTTCTCTAGAAGGTGAAATTTTCTAAGAAATAAGTTAGTATTGGACTTTACTTTTGTATTTGCTAGTGTGTAGTAGGTCTCTCTGGAGTAGCCTCTCCTTGTTTATGCTGAGTTAGATAGTGCTCTGTTTGAGGAACTTCTACATTTCCCTCTTGCAAATCTATATTAAGGTCAACTACGCCCAACTAAAAATCAAGGCTCAAGCTGAGGGAGCTGGTCCTGCATGTACAACCAGTTACTTAGCAAGGAGAGCCTACTGCTATACCTTGTCACTGGACAGGTCCATTGTTATGTGCCTATTATCTGTGTGGGAATTACAAACTGTGTGGTTATCAGTATATAATCTTTCATTTTAGCATAAGCTGTACATTAAAAAAACATATAAAGAACTGGGATTGCTATACTTTTGAAAATACTTCTGCATAGCAACTTTTAAAAGAACAGAATATAAAATAATTGGGGGTTCCCCGGTCTGTGTGTGTGTGGTTCTAGGGTTGGCCGAAGACTGCTTCCAGTGCAGGTTGTCCCTCCTTCCTTCCCACAGACCTAAGAGATGTGTCCTGTCCCTCGTTGCCTCTGGGGACTAGCAAAGGCATAACTGAGATAAAGGTAGATAAGAAGCTTTAGAAATATTTACAACTATTATGACACATTCCTTTGTCACTGTTCCTGCATGAGAACCCTAGTGTTCTACCTTCAGGACCTGCAGGCCTTGAAGTCCGCATGGCCATGAGCTGAGCTCATCCTGTCCCCCAGCCCTGTACGCCTCTTGATGACCAGCCAGTGTGGCCTGAATCATCTCACCAGCTCTAGAGTGGAACATGAGTCGCCTGCCTGTCCTGTGCTTCATTTCTGTCTGATCGTGGTCCTTCCCAGGACAAATGTAAGAAGTCTCTGAGCTCTCGCCCTGCTCTTTGGGACTAGTGTCACTTTCTGAGTTAGCTCCTTTTCTCCTGGTCTTTAGCAGGAGTTCCCGATGGCTTCTCTCTTCTTACATTCTCTTTTATTCATTACCCATTTAATAGCCACACAGATTTCACATGACGTAGATGTAATCATTTTTTTGTGTGTAAAAAATATAAAAAAAAATCAGCTACCCAAGATCTTAGCTACATCCTGCCAGTGCACAATCTTCTCAATATTGAAGGGTTCCGTTGTGTGAAAAATTGAGAACTGTTACATGCTTCCTAGTACAGCAAAGTTTATGGAGAGATAAAACTTAATGAAGCAAGGTCAGCACAAATAAATTTTCAGAGCTTGAAATAGAAAATCTTCCTTTATTACACTGAAAGTGTTCACTCTGGAACTTGCTGAGACCAAGCCTTCTTCTGGAGATTTATCAATCTCTATTTGTACCTCAAAATCGAGGCTTAAAATGTTTATTGGTTAAAAGCTAAAGCAGACTATCTCCATTAAAGGCTAAGTGAGGTATTTTATACTCAAAATCAGTTATCTAGAAAAGAATACAATAAAAGTTGACAAAGATAATGCACTCTCACTGTTCTTTGATAATTCTTACAAACCATATACACTTCCCACAGCAATAACAAAAAGCACAAAAACTGATTAGAAACCCAAGAGAAAAATTTTAATTGTAAAGCTTTAGGGTAATTTTCTAATTAAGGTAGCATAAGGTGTGATGTAATATAAAAATTAATAAACAATTTTCACCTTCTTATCTTTAAAAAGCCATTAGCTATACCTGAAAGATTATATGCAAATATATGTAAATTACAAGTAATCTAATAAACAGCAATAAATCTGCCACCTAACCACAGCACTGGAAAATTATGTGTAATTTCTATAAACCTATTTCACTCTTCTTTTGTGCAGTCACTGGTTTCCCCACAGAGAAGGGAGTGGTCCAGGAGCGGTCCTGGAGCTGGACCGCCCTTCCTTGTTGACAGTGAGGTCCTTGTGTCTGTTGTGGGTGAGCGTGTACAGCTCTGACACGAGGGGCGGCCCAGTGGCAAATAATCTCTTGGGAGGTGGGAGGTGATCTGAGACAGTGCTTCGATGAACAGTAGCCCACTGGCTGGCCATGGAGGAATAGATGAGTCCTCCACACAGTGGGATTTGTGGGCATTTCTCAGCCCCGCTGATGCCCTGGACGAATAGCATGCAATCTGCACCAGATATACAAAAACGAAAAGCTAGCGATGAATTCTGAGGGGCTCTGAGGCTAAAGGCCCAGACCAGCCTAGCACTTCATCAAGTGATCAAGTAGCAGAGAGAGGTAGACAACCAATGTAAGCAAATTTGTGAGGCCAAGGTCAGGTCCTAGCTGGGAAAAGTGGGGCCATGCTTTTGGGGTCCAGACTTCTGGGTGCATCATTGTGGAAATTGTGGCTGTCAAGAACTCTGCTCTGTCAAAAAGGCCCACTCTTCTCTAGCTTGCAGAAATTTGAGGTCTCTCTCCCCAGTCAGCAACACTGCTGGATGTGCCCTATGCCCCGTCTGAACCCTCAGTCTAGAACTGACCTTATCGAGGCAGGAAACCTTTGTGAGCTGATGGATGGTGGGGAGAGCTCAGAAGGAGCTGTGGACCAGCCAGCACAGCCTGTCAGCGCAAGAGTGTGCCGGTGGGGGGGGTGCTGAGGGGCGGCATCAGGCAGCAAGAACATAAAACTGACTGGGGGAGAAATTAATGACTTGAGGTCACTCTCTTGAGAGAGGACTGGGTACCATGGCAGAGACCTCAGGACGCAGGTGACCTCGCTGTGAACATGGCTCCTGGCACTGGACAAAGTGATGGCCTGAGGGAAACCTAAATTCCCAGGCTGCTACAGTCGGCCACAAAGGAGGCAATGAAAATGCTCGGTGATGTGGGCCTGCGGGCCACGCAAAGACAGTGCACTGTGTCCAGTGGAAGGCCAGGAAGGTCGGAGAAGCGACGGCGATGGCTGGTGAGTGACCCTGGCATATTCAGTGTCTCTCAGGTGTCCAGTACAGGGCTCTGCTGATGACCACAGTGGCAGTGAAATTCTAACATAGGGCGTGGTTATTGGAATGAGTGGTAGACTGGAGTGGCAGCCGAGTAGGCCTGCCCTGCGTAAGTACGGAGACGGTTGATGGAATGTGACATTCTTTGCATCAAAATGACAGATGAAAAGGGTGCTGCTCACATAACAGAGAAAAACCCAGAGATGCTAGCCAGAGATAAAGGATGATTTCCATCATCATCATCATCATCATCATCGTCATCAATCTTCTTGCCTTTTCCTCAAACCAGAGTCAGTTTTAAGCTTTTAACTCGGGACTGGAGAGAAGGCCAGGTTCCCAGGGGGAAGAACAAGGAGAGGCCTGAGTGAGCACAGGTGGTAGTTATTTCCCTAGCGTGCAGGGACTTGTGTCCTGTCATCTAGACCATGGTGCATTACGGTTTCTATCTGGAACACCAGCCCCGAGTCTCATGTGTCCGGAGGTGAGGCTGCTGGACAGTGACAGCTCATGGGGTTGCTGCGCTCATCTGTGGATCAACCCACTGATGAGCTCCTGGCTGACGGTGCAGTTAGGTGGTGGGGCTGGGCCTAAGAACCTGGGTTCCTGGGACATATCCGGAAGGCTCTACTCTTTCCCTTGTTCCTCTCTCTTCTCTGCTTCCTGATCCCCAGGACATGAACAGTTTTTCTCTGTCAGATGTTATTCCTGTGGTGTCTTCCCCTTGGAGCAAGAATACCAAGGACTGAACCCTCTGCAATAATGAGCTAAAATAAATCTCTCCTCTTGAAGTTGCAGTATAGAGTATTTTATCCCAGGAGCAGGAAAGTGGCCAATATGCTACAGATGGAGGAGAATGCAATGTCCAATATTTTGAGGACCACTGGATAGAGGATGTCATGGCACAGAACACCCTAGACCCAGCCATGAGTGGGGTTCTGGGCAAAGTCAACTTACAAGTGGGTCCCTTGGACCCATGGACAACTCAACCCATGTCATTTCTCTGATCCCAGATGTACGGCTGAAATTCTTGTATGCTGCAGTTCACAGTCCCCATGTCGGGTCTTCTGCCCTCTGGTGTGGAGGCCCCTAGCCAAGATGGGGGATGGAGAGAGGTGGATGGTGATAGTGGAGATTAGTGACACTTTCATGAAGCCATAGCAAACTGCCTCTGGAGGCCCTGTTGTAGGATGAGGCTTTGTGATCTGTGTGGTCTCTGCCTAACCACTGTGCGCAGCCAGCCACAGGCAATACATTCATGGGTGGTTGTGGCTGGATTCTGACCAACTCTGTTTACAGAAACAGGGTGGCCCAGTTGCTGAGCCCTGCCTACAGGATGAACACTCTCCTCACGTGTCATGGGCGTCACCATCCTACCACGATGGGAGCAGATTGTGGAGGGCCACAGCCTCGGCTGTCAGCCCAGCCCACAGGTGCTCAGGTGTCAGCTCCTGTGCTGCGTAGCAGGGAGCGAGCAGGGCCTAAGCCACAGAGAATGCAGCTGCTGATCTCATGAGGTGTTCTTTCCATCTGACAGGACAGTCAGAAATAGTCATCTCCAAATGCAGTCAGCAGTGTTATAACGAGATACACATGTCTGGTTTTCCTCCAGGATCTAGCCTTCCATGTCCTCTGTCTTGAGGCAGTCTGAAGAGACCTAGGCCATCTGAATCACATGGAACATCACACTGATTCATGAAGCGATGACACTGTACTGAGTGGAATGATCTAGACCAGTGTGTGAGATGTGGCTAAAGGCGTTCATCAGACACCTGTGCTAGGCCGGGGTCAGAGATGGACACTGTGGCTGTCCAGATCTGACCACTCGAGCCAAAACTGTAGATTCCTGTGATCAGGAGTGGGCTGGGACAAGTCTTCAGATATTTCAAAAGAAGGAAGCCTGCTGCCAAACAAGGGGGGCAGAGAGAACTTTCTTCACTCGAGTGATCCACTTAGGAGATTTCTGATTCTGTTGTCAAACCTTCGTCTGTTTCCGGTGGCAGAACAGTAAGTTGAAGAACCACAAAGTCATGGTGACCAAAGGGTCACACTCTTCACACAAGGTTTGGGTTACATCACGTTAGCCAGTAAGACCACTAGCTGAGAGGCACGAGTAAAGGAAATGTAGAATGTTCAGTGGAGGAGTGATGACATGTAATGGTCTCTGCCTCGTGACCGGCTGCTGCGGCAGAGTAGGCTGTCCTACTAACCTCCCCGGCATCTCTTGGAAAGACTGGCCATGGAATATGGAGGAGCTGGATGTATGTGATGAAACGGAGCTGAGTGGGGCAAGGGCGGACGGCGTGGTTGACAGATGCCCGCCAAGCTCCTTTTCAACACGGCTTTTAGAGTAGGTGCCCTACTGCCATCAGTCACCTCTGTGAGACTGTCCATCAGGCTTACAAGTGAACTCACAGGACTCCAGGACTGAGGTCGTTTATTCAGCCGCAGTGAGGAGAGTGATGGTGTGTCTTAGCACTGGCGGCTTGGGGCTGGCCAAGGCTGCCTGCCTATGGTGGAAATTTTCCTTCTGCCTGTTCACAGACGGATCCTGCCTCTGCATCCAGTTCCGGACACCCTCTGATGGTGTGAATTTGACTTTGGTTTATCACGTTTGGTGTTAATTCTGTTTGGTCTAATTTCCTAGAGCTGAGGATGTATGGTTTCATGAATTCTGGGATTTCAGCAGCCATTATCTCTTTAAATATTATTTCTTCTTCTTTCACCCTGTGCTTTTTCTTGTCACTTGGATAAGATTTACATTATTCCTTCTTTCCTGTCCTCATTATCTTTCATCTTCTCTTGTTACTCTGTGTTGCAATTTTGTTATTTTTGTATAAATCTCTTTCAGTGTAGCATCAGAGGACCCTTGATCAAGATTTTGTATTTCCAAATTTTATTTTTATTTCTCAAAGCTTTAGTTAAAAAAATTGAAATTGTTGATTGTCTATTGTGGATTGGCCCTGTGTCTAACTGAACCTTTTATAACTTCATACATTGGTAACATGACTCTTACAAATCTGTATCTGACAGTTTTGATACCTGGGTCTGCAAGAGTTTGTACCTATTCTGATCTTTCTTTGTTTCATTGATTTGTGTTTCTGTGGTTGTTTCTCCTTAAAGTCAGAGGGTTACATTCCTATGAGTTTCTTGATCTCTAATTATGAGTTCACTGCTTGATCTTACTTAGAGCCAAACTAAGCTAGCCAGATATGATTTGTGTTTTCTGGGGCCTCTCTGAAGGTCTCGCTAGGGCACCTGGAGATACTTCTACTCTTGTTGCCATGGGCCAGCCAGTAGCTTCTAGCTGCCGCTGCTCCCGGAACCTATGGCAAGTTTTGGAGGATGGTAAGGAATGACTGAGACAGAGCCCTCTGTGGGTGCCACCATGTACTCAACAGGACTTAGTTGTCTGGCCACAGGACAGTCTCTGAGAGAGAGAATCAGTCGTGTTGATAGAAGTGGTGGCTTTTGTTTAGGGAAAAACGCAGTACTAAGGATTTATGAGGCCAGATGTATGACACCGTGTGCATAATCCACTCACACATAGACAGACACAAGTCCTTAGGAGCAGTAAGCGAACTGTGTGATCACACAGATTAAAACGTCTCCCTTTTCCCTTCCTTCCTCCTCCTCTCTCTGTCCTTCCATCTCTGATTTCCCTTCCTATTTGAAAAAGATCTCCTGACTCCCTATTATTTATCCTCTGTTTTGCTTGGGTAAGGGGGAAGAATACCAAGAGTTGGAAAGAGTGGGGGAGGGGTGTGGAAGGAGTAGAGGCCGAAAACAAGGATGGAGACTGTTGTGTGCACACACTACCTCCCACGACAGGCGCAGTCATGATGGACTACAACATGAATTGGTGGAAAAGAGGGGGAAGCGAAGCATCTTCCATAAGTGTGGACAGAAGAGCATGATGGGCCTGCAGTGCTTGTTACCCAACTGTAGCACTTCTAGTCACGGCCACTCGGCTCTCCTCGGCCCTCCTACTGCTTTTTGTTGATTTGGAGGCAAATTCAAGACAATATATGCTTCTACCCATAAATATCTGAATGATCAATCTTTAAAGGATGGAGACAGTTCTTCAAAAGTATAAGAAAAAAATCACACTTAAAACACTAACACCTCCTCAGCTGTGTTGGAACTGTGAACTCTAACTGTGGCATCAGCTCAGAGTACTTCTCTCAGCCATTTGTTGAGTGACACATTGTCAGTTGTGTCAATCTTTTCCCCTTATGCTCCTAGATATTACAGTCCTAGTAAAGACAGTTTTTCCCACTTCCAGATTATAAATTTACTCCTGTGGTTTCCTTCTAGTTATTATATGACTCTATGTTTGCATTTGTCTTACAAGTATTTGGAATTTATCCTTTGGTGTCGTGTGAATGGACCCAGTTATCCTCACAATTCTCTGATTAGCCTTTATATTTATTAAGAAGGCATCTCCCCTTGACCTGTGGTGCCACACTCGTCAATATATTCTTGTATATAACAACTATTTTTGTATTTTCTCTTTTCATTGATATATTGTGGAGAGCCGCGCTGGTGCCACACCTAAAAGATGGCGCTGGCTTCCTTTCTCTTTCCTCCTGATGGCGCGCGCTCCCTCTGCCACATGACTCCTTGCGGGGTACTAGGCTGACTCGAGCATAGTTTGGTTGCTGCGCGGACCAACGGTAGGCCACGACACCTGATCCCCTGATTGGCGGAAGAGATGCATATAAGGCGTTGCGCGGGCTGGGGAGAGAGAGACTCGGTTATGCTGTAAAGGGTTCCTGAATAAACCGCTTGAAGAAGAGTTCCGGGTCGCGTCTTTCTTGCTGGTCGAAACGGACGCGACAATATATGGCAAATGCTAAACACTTGTATTGTAGAGGCTTAGTAATGTTTTAATATCTGGCAATAACACTGCTCCTCTTACCACACACACTTTTCCTTGACAGATATTTTCTTTTCTCTTTTTACTTTCTTTTCTTAAAAAGAAACATTAAGATCAGCCTGCAGACCCTCCTTTTTAATAGACATGGTTTTTACTAAACAAGACTACTATTTGTTATATTTTACTGTCTAGGGTCTCTCAGTGCACACGGACTTAGAGAAGTTGAGCACTGCCGAGGCTCTGCTGCTTGTCTCAGTCTGTTTCTAGCATTTTCCTGGCCCTGGCCTGGAGAAGACGTTCACGGAAGCCGAAGGCCACTCATTAGCAGCTCTGACACACACGTAACTGCAGGTCATCTGTGTATAAGACACGTCGGTCTCATTAACACGACTTAGCTTACTTACTTAAGACCTTACTTGTTGTAGCACACATGTGAGGAGTACAGGGCATGCACGCAGTGAAGTCCATGCTGTAGTCAGATTTACACATCTGTTTCCTAATTGCTTTGTGTGTGTGGGTGTGTGTGTGTGTGTACGCCTGTGTGCATGGGTGCAAGTGTGTAAGCCCTCTCACATCTACTCTCCTGGAAAATTTTCAGTACATGACACACACACACACAACTCATGCTAGTCTTCGTGTTGTGGTATCTGCACTTACCCGTCATTTCACCGGTGACTGACGTGACACTGACCGCCATCTGCCTTTTCTGTATGCCTCCTCCCTGCTGCCCTGCTCTGCTGAAATCATGCAGCATGTCTCTTATTCCCTCTGCAGTGCACATAGATTCATGTGGGGAGCATGTCCTCCCACAGACACAGCACAGCACCAGCCCTTGGTGGCTGGTCAGGAAGTATCAATTGGCTTTTGCAAGACAGACATTCTCTGCTGAGTATGGTGGCAGTCAGAAGGCTGAGGCAGTAGTATCATGGATTTGAGGCCAGCCTGGCTACATAGTGAACCCAAGGCCAGCCTGAATTAGAGTAAGACCCTGCTTCACAAAACAAAAAGCGCAGTCCTAGGAGCTGTGCAAGTCACAAAGATAAATCACACGGAGAGGAAGCTGGCTCACTCCCATAAGAAGGAAAAGATGTGCTGTGATCATGCTGCCACAGGACATACACGCAGAGCAGTATGCAGGCACAGGCAAGGAGTGAAACAGAGAGAAATCAGTTCTAGCTCAAAGAAGAAGCAGCGCACTCCGCTGCCAGTCTTGTTACGAACTCAATCAGCCAAGGACACTCAGCACCTGGCGAATCAGGGCAGAGCTCTCTGTTTGTCAGACGGTTTCCCTGAGAGGAAACCGGTGCACATTCCTGCAGAAGTATGGGTTCTTTGTCCTGTAGACAGGTGCCGGAGGGGGTCCCATGGGGGGTGAGGAGGGCTGAGACAAGGCCTGGGATGCTGCCGCTCCAGAAGGTCCCTCTGTGGAGCCCTCCTGTGGGTCTGGTTGGCAGAGTGCTGCTCCCTCCGAGACTACTTGGAACTGAAATGGGTCCTGGCTGCCCACAGAATGCACACAGGGGACAGAGCAGGGACAGCAATGGCGTCAGGGGACAACATCGGTGCTGAAGGACCAGCCCAGGGTCATATGGTGTCCTGTGTGGTCCCCAGAGATGGCGGCCCGCGAGTCCCTGGGGAAGGGGTGGAAGCTGGGCGTGCAGGAGGAGGAGGGCAGATCTTGCAGGGTGTGTATTCCAGAGACCGGGCACCTGCCAGCACCCCTTGCCTGTGGATGTCAGGCTGCCCTAGAGTGAGCATACAGATGTGCCAGAGTCCAAGCATCAGGCTGGCCCTACCCCAGAGAGCACCTGGCTCCTTCCAGCTCAGGAAGCCGCAGTCTCACACCACGCTGCAGGATGAGTGTGGCTTTACTTACCGTTGGTAGAAGCAGCCTTGATGGTTCATTTTATGTCACTTGATGTGCCACACGGTGTCCAGAACCTCCCACAGTGGCTGTGCAAAGATGCAGCCCACTGCGTGGGAGTGTTCGAGGTTGCACGGCCATTCCAGACGCAAACCATGTTCCCATTTATTCCCTTACATCCTCTGGAGAGTTTGCAAGGTTGACTTAAGAAAAGACAAAAAACAAAATCCCGAGACTGCGGCTGGGACCCCATGGTGCCTCAGGCCCACAGGTGGACTTGCTGGCCGTGCTGGTGTCACCTGTGGGAAGCAGCCTCAACTCCAGAGCACGGGCATCCGAGCGTCGCTGGTGGCAGTTGTGAGGGTTTCTGCGGCGTGCTGCTGCTCACACCTCCCTGGCCTTTGCCGCCAGTGGCCTGCTGTGGGCAGCATGGGCTGCAGAGACCTGGCCACCAGCCCAATGCATGGCAACCCCGACCCCACAGTGAGTGGGCCCTTGCGCACAGGAGTGTGCCTTGCCCTGTCAGAAGGCGCCCAGGACCCAGACGCCTCGGCCCACGTTCCCATTGCTCATGGCCGTTGTAGGTCTTTTTTTCCCCTCAGCTCACAGTCTGCAGAGACCCCAGAGCCTGGCAGCTCTCCATTTTCTCTGCCCCATTCAGGAGCCCGTGCTCCTCTCATGCCAGCCTCCGGCTGGTCTCCTGCCCACTTCTTCTCACATTGCTCCATGTGGTCTGGTTTTCTCCCTCTGGTTCACCTGCCACTTCTGCCTCCCAGAACCTGAACCTGGCTGGGCAGAAAGAGAAGTCGGGTGAGACTGTCCATGCTCCTCAGGATGAAGTCAGTAAGGGTTGCTCCCCCGTCTTCTCTGCATGTGGCGCTTAGAAGTAGTGATACAGTCGCGTCCCCCCACCCCCAGGACCCCAGCAGGCCTAGCTGGGTGTGAGTCTTCCACCCCCTTCCCCTTCTCCTGCGTGCACAGGGAGGAGTCAGCTGCAGGACTGGGCCTGGACGCAGAGAACAGTCCCTGGCAGGGCTGCTGGCTCACTGGACTCTGCCTGGTTCCTCTCCCCACACAGCACAGCTGGGGGTGCATGTTGCTGACCTCACCCCGAGGTGTAGTTGTCAGCTGGTGTTTGTCATGTTGGCGGATGCATGAGAGCAGGGGAGAACCGCTCAGACTACTTGTAACTATTAACTAACGTTGAGCATCCGGGGTATTTCTTCTTCTTTACATTTAATGAGAGTCTAGGAGGCTGAGGCAGTAGTATCATCCTGAATTTAAAATATGGAATGAACATTATTTTTTCCACTAGAAATCATGCACTGCACTTTTTTATGAAGAAAAACATTGAATTTAGAAGCATATTTAAACTGCAATCATGTCCTGTGATTAGTTTTCATTTTTATGCTCACAAAACTAGAATTTATGTATTGCATTATTTTTCCATAGTGCATCTATTTTGGTAAGTTAAAAAATGATGGAAACAATTCCCCCAAAACCTCTGAGAAGGAGGACAAATACACCTTTTTATCATCCTCAATAGCAAAATATGACCTCTCTCATTGGAACAATCAATCATATTCATTGAGTTTACCTTCATATTTAGGTTTATTTATGGAAACTATGGACATGGACCTTATTCCTTGGGAACAAGTCACTGGTCAGCCCCTGAGTCCTCAGCTTTGCAGCACCTGCGCTGTCCTGAGCTGGCCTTTCCTTGCCCTGGAGGCTCTGGAGCCTGGCATGTGGGTGGCCAGGCTGCCCTTCCAGGAGCCCAGGCTCCTTGGCAGTACCAGGCGTCCTGGGGAGGGACTCACACGCTTGAGCCTGGACCTGAGGTGCAGTAAAGCCGAGCTGGGTCACAGTGGCCCAGGGCTGGGTGACAGACATGGACAGACAGGCCGTGTGGGTGGGAAGGCATGGGGCGGGTCTCTCTCCACCTGAAGTTGACTTCAATAACCACGTGAGAATTTTTCTGATCAGGAGAGATGAATGGAGTGGAAATCAGCGGCAGTGTGCCCTTTCCTCAGAAAAGTGCCCAGGAAGCTTCCTGTTGGAGCACTTGGAGCATGGCCACCATGGTAGAGACGAGGCGAGCTGAAGGCTGGTGCAGATTCTTTAGGGCAGACTCAGAGGTGCCTCCCTGAAGAGGTGGCTGTGCCGCCCCATCTTCCCTCCACATGCCTCCATCTGCCCCTTGGGGTCACCTCTGCGCCCCTTCTTGGGTCTTGTCTCACATCTTTGCAGCACCCTGTCCTCATGCCAGAAGCACAGCGGGTGCTTGGCCGAGTGACTCCCCACCCTCTCTGGTCTCCAGAGTATGCATAACATGTGCACCCCTCCCTCCCGTGTGGGTCATGTCCTGCGCCAGCCACTGGTTCAGGGTGCGGGATGTGCCCACAAGCAGAGTGGACGGGACCAGGCTGCTGTCTTTACAGATGGCCTCTTGCAGATTAGAGGAGGGATCTTCTTGCTCTGAGGGGACAGCCAGGGCCGGGCTCGCGGGTAGAGTAAGCTGGGCTGGACTCGGTCCTTCTAGCTCTTCCGGTGCTTGTCACTGTCTGCACATGGCAGCTCCTGGGACAGTCGGGGTGGCCCATGGGGCAGACAGGCAAGCTGGCCCTTTGGGTCCTCAGCGGATGGTGGGAGGCGAGAGGGTTAGGGAAGAGAAGTGTGAGAGTGCGTCCTGGCTGGAGGGTGACGGTGCGTGCAGGCTCAGGGGACCGTGCGGTGAGCACATCTCCCCCCACTGCAGGAGGACACCCCCGCAGCGGTGCCCTCCAGACCCTGTGATGGTGCAGGACGGCTGGGCAGTGGGAAGGTATGCCAGCGTGCCTCTGCCCCTGTGCACACTGTGGAGGAGGAGATGGGGGCGAGAGCGCGGCCCGGAAACCTGCCCACAGAGGGAGTCACTGGAGCAGGGACCTGGGGAATGTGTTGAGGAGCAGAAGGCGCCATCCGGGCTGGCACCAGGTGGGTCACAGCCAAACGTCAGGCCTTCCTGTGTTCAGGTGCAGGGGCATGGCACTGGCCCGACTGCCTGTCAGCCCTGGGCCAGCCCCCGGGCCAGCGGGGTGGGAGGCAGCACCGAGGGGCCCTGTTTCCTTCCACTCCGGGGAACGTGCCCTCACTCACTCTGCGGAATGCTGCAGGGAAGGAGAGGAACTCTGAAGAACTGTGTTTCTGTGGAAAATGACGTACCTGAAAGGACTATTTAAATGATTGGCTGGGACGGTGTTGATAATGTGGGAATTCCCTGTTATCTTCTGTATTAAAAGGGTAGAGGCTTCTAGGAAAGACCAGAGCAGTTCTGGGAGAAGAAGAAGCTGCTGCCAGCGCACCCCATTTCAGTTGCCCTTGATCAAGGGATCATCTGTGAGGGAAACCCTGAGAGCTTCGTGTCCTGGACAGGCCGGTGACAAAGCCTGGAGGGGCCTGCACCTTCCTCTCCAAGTCTGCTCTCTAGTCTGTTCTTCCAAGGCCAGAACAGGCTGGAACCCCCCGGGGAGACACTTTGCCTATTTGTTTGGCACAGGTTTTCTTGGAGGCAAGGATTTCTGTGCAAGTAAGCTACGCTAGAACGGCTCCCAGCAGAAGCCGGCAGGGTGTGGGGGTGACAGGGGCTGAGGACAAGTGGTGTAAGGGCACGGACTCAGGAAAGTCCCAGCTGCTGCTGGTGCTGCTGGGGCTCGGAGTGGGGCTTGTTCCTCAGGAGTGTCCACCTCAAGGAAGGGGCTGCTGGACATTTGTCCTCCTGCACGTGGAGAGCCACCTTGAGGGTGAGGGATGGGCCCAAACTGTGCATCAAACCAAAGCAACACCTGATGCACAAGGGCACTCGGGAGGAAGGTTGTTGGTGGCTCGGGAGACTGTGCAGCCCAGCAAGTGAGAGTCTGCCCCAACCCCACACCCCAGAGAGCCATCCCCCCGTCCTTTCTTGGGAAGAGCAGCCTTCATGCTGACATGACTGGTCTCCTTCCTCCCACGAAGGCTTGGCGGTCACAGACGATGAAACTTGTTTAAAGTCTTACTTGTGATTGTCTCTGGTCTTCCAATCTTTCTCCAGCAGCACTGGTTCCTGAAACCCCCAAACCTGGGAACCACACGCTGGTCCACACCATCCTCATTTCCACGGTGCCCAGGGTACACTGCAGCCTGGATCCAAGCAGACAACCAAAGCGACGGTGAGCTGGGGTCTAGCTCAGAGGTCGGTGTCAGCATTCGGAAGGGATGTCCCTGGCTGTCCCGTGTCAGCTCCTTCCCTAGCTATGGGATAGAGATAATCTCCCCAGCACCCAACCTTCCATTGCCAGCCGGAAGTCATACGAGTGTGTATGTGTGTGTGAGCGCGCGTGCGTGTGTTTGAGTGTGTGCACGCGTGTTGCAGGATACCCGAGAATAACAAGAGAAGACAGTCGTGGTGAGAGCCCAGATAAATGTGAGAGTTAGAAGTTGGTCTGTGCACTTTAGCTGCTCAAAGAAATAAGTTGCTTCAGCTTAATATTCTTAGCGACAAATTCTTGAGCTGACAGTTTTTTCCCCTTCTACTTTACCAAGAGTGACTGGGTTTTCCATTTGGATAAAGCTTCATGCGTTTCTCATCTACCAGCTGAAAATTGCAAACAGGAAAATTCTGTTCATTGGAGCAGCTCCTAGAGCTGAGGAATAGTTTCAGTTGATCAAAATAGTTTATGTGCCTGATGATTTTCACTCTGAGCTTCAAGAATCAAAGAATTTTTCAGGTGAAGGAAATACAGCCAATCAGTCTCAGTTCTGTGCTACTGACTCGACAAATGTGTGGCAACCAATAAAGTGATTTCAACAGGCTCATTTTAATGAGTAATAATCCATAGTTATATCTCAATTTTATAGGATTTAGCAGGAATTTAATCTGAAAATCAAGTTTTGAGGACAGCTGTATGTCTAAGGTCCAAGGCACCGTCACTGTGACACCCAGCTGATGCCACCCTGAACCCATGGACCTGGCCCCACTCCCCAGGGCACCATCTGGGAGGAGGCCTGCATTTCCTGCAGAACTGCCATTGGAACCAGTATTTTCAGGGGTAATCTAATGTTATACTATGTAGAAATTGAAATTTACTAACCAATCTTGAACTGCTATTATTTTTTCCTTAGAGTAGAAAAGAAAGTTCCCCCCAAAGACAGAAAAGATCATATTTTAAAATAGGTGTATAATAGATTAAATTTTCCTTCAAAATAAGTAATACATTTCAGTAGAAAATAAACTCTGAAGTTCACAAGCTTCTAAGCCTGCAAGATTTAAGTGGCCTGAGCGCCTGCTTGTCATCAGCAGGCAGAGGTACCCGCACTGGCAGGGACAGGAAGGCTTCTGGACATCTAGATGACTCTCTGGAGATAAGTTAGGGTCCCATGAACTCACTTATGCCACCATTTTCTGGATTCTTTGGTCGTGGAGACAGATTTACTCCAACAGCTCCGAATCACCAACCCAGGGCTATGGCCCCATGGGGTCTTTGATGCTGAAGTCAACCCAAACTCAAAGCATTTCCCATCAATGGCCAGCAGTGCGCAGCCCCCAGGACTCTGCATGTGGAGTGCTCTACTCCGCCAGACCCAGGCAGAAGCAGTGTGTTCTCCCAGAATATGTGAGCCTGGTCCACTTCCTATTACACTTTAGAGATGACTAAATTAGCCTACAGAAACCCTTTTAAATAAATGCAGAGTTTTAGGCAAGGTGTGGTCTATGCCTGTATTTCAGCAACTGGGGAGGCTAGGGCAGGAGGAGTTTAAGGCCAGCATGGGCTACATAGCAAGTTCAGACTCAGGGGACAGATTTATAAAAATTAATGTTTTGTAGCCTAAAGGCATCTGCTCAGGAATTATTTAAAAATCTGCTTCAAATAAACCTTCTTTAGTTATCTGGGACATGGGAGGGGCTCCAAGTTGGCCAGTGACAGCTGCTGTCGTCCACTCCAGACAGGACCCTGCCCCCGGTGCCTCATGCGGAAGCTGGTGATGTGGGACACCTTTGGGTGGATTTGGAGGGTACAGGCACGCTGCTCAGGTCACCCAGGTGAGTGCAGGGCTGTTAGAACTGAGGACAGGGTCAAGCCCAGAGCCATGAGGCTGGGTCCTCCCCCTCCCCGCTGACTTCTTCCAACCCAGACCCTGACTCAGTTTTTGTGGTCCTAGGAAAGAGGGTCTCTCCTCCCCAAGCTGTTGCCCCTCCACACCCTCTGCCCTCACGGTGGGCTTCCCAGCTGGGTCCCCCGCTGCCTGGCGCCCATGGGAAGAACTGTCCTGTGCAGCACAGTTCCTTTAGGAAAATGTACACTGTGTACTCGAAAGAGGCTTTTTTCACACAATCATCGGCATCAAAAATGTTGGCGAGAGATCATAAGAACATTATTGGACTTGCTGAGAATGTAAGAAAGATAAAAACACAACTGTGAAAAGGCATGCGTATCTCACAGATCTGCTTCCCGAGTCCTCCTGCCTCCTACATGGGTGGCCGCCCTCTCCTCAACATGGAGAGGCCGTCCCTGCCCCAGCGAGATGGACCTGCCTGTCCCTTGCCTGCATGGTTGTCCCTGTCTCCAGCACAGATGGCCGTTCCTGTCCTCAGTGTGGAATGGCTGTCTCTGTCCTCAGCACAGATAACTGTCCTTGGGGGCACCCCAGCCCCTCTGCAATTTAAAATAATGTTGTGGGAAAAGAAAGAAATATAGATCGTATAAAACGCTATACTTCAGGGTTTTATTTAAGGGTGAAAATTTAAAAGTAATTTTAGAATCTCTAGGGAAAAAGTTTTCAAATTTAAGTATTTTAAAGGTAAAATTGAGATCAGTACTAAGACAGGTACATAAAAGGGAAAATAATTCTTATTTTTCACATAACTCAAGTTTCAACTACCTAAGTGTCTGTGAACCACGGCACCTTCAATTTATAACATAGATTTACTAGATGAGTATTCAATAATAATTTATAAGTACTTGCCTACATCAAACATGTTAATATTTTCCAGGGCAGATAGTAAAATTCAAAGCAAAAAACATGTTTTTTAAAAGTCCAAGGCTACGGAGACCATAGGTGTGGGCCCAAGCCTGCCCAACTGTGTGACCTTCCACGGGTCAGGCAGCCCTGGGGGACCCATCCACGAGGCTGTGAAGAGGTGAGCCGGGTCTGCCTGGGCCAAACCCCACGCGAGGCTGAGAAGTCGAGTCACGGTGTCAAAAGCCGCCACGAAGGGTGACAAGAGCAGGAAGTCAAGTGTGGACTGTCCTGTCCTCGTCTCAGGACGCTCCCTTCCTACGCGGCCGCCGCCAGCTGTGCTGGGTCAGGACGCGGTTGTCTGGCCCCTGGTGGGCACAGATGAGCTGTCTGAGCTGAGGAGGTGGCTCTGGTGCCTCCCACTCACCTCCTCGGGCTTTTTGTGGAAGGGCTGTTGTGACCGAGGCTATGGACCAAGTGGCCATCGGAGCTGACGGTCACCTCCCATGGAGCTGCCGCTGTGCCCTGGTCCGTAACTCCCGGCGCCACCTGCAGGCGGCCGGCCTGTGCCTGGTGTGAAGCCCACAGGGTGCACCGCGCTCCCGGCAGGCGTGGTGTCGGGTGGGCTTCCTGTTCTCTTCCTCCCTCGCCGAAGCTCCCTGGGGACAAGTCCTGACCAGGGCCTCTGCTGAGGGGCAGAGATGGGTGGACTGGTGCTGGGCTACAGCTGGCTCTGCCAAGAGCTTTTTCTCTCAGCTCTCAGTTCGAGGCCTTGTCCTGCTGAAGGATCTCCAGGCTGAGTGTCACCGCCTGGAAACATCGGGTACACAAGCACGTGGGAGGCTCAGCGCCTCGGCCATGCCGCGTTCCCTTGGGGGTCCCACACCACACAGGCTCTGGAAGATGAGTCTGGTAGTTTTGCCCATTTATAATCTTCTCATGTTAAACTTCCAGGAGAGATCACCGAAAACATCTCTCTGTTGCCACGACAGCCTCTTGGCGACAATTAGAAAAATAAAGGTAAACACCATAACTCAGAAGAAAGTTTAGCAGGTTTAATTTTAAAACTTCCTCCATTTCCCTTATTGAAAGTAATATTTTGTTTCTCTGATCCTTCCTAGTTTCATGCCTTACCTGGCATTTGATTCTACTACCGTCTTGGATGGTGAAGAGCACAAGAAATAAGCAGAGATCAAGTCATTTGGAGTTCACATAAGCGGTGGGAGGGCTTGACTTGTCCCAGAGGCCGCAGTCCAACTCTCTCCGGGTGGCAGGACTGGACCTCCTGGAGGTATTCCCACACGGTGGCCGGATACCCCAGTGGGGGCGAGTGAGGACTGAGCCTTCTGCTCCCCTGGCCCCGCTGACCCGCTGGGGAAAGCCAGTGGTGGACTCGAGTTCCAAAAGGGCAGTCGGAAAGTGGTTGACATTCCACTGGCTGAAAGAGTGCTTTTTGGATTTAATGAGATTTAAACATTTCCCAAGATTTTATAGGGGATTGAAAACTCCCTTGGAGCAATGACTTTTGTGTCAAGCTCTGCAGTGACAACACACACAGCTTGCTCAGCGTCAAATGAAGGAAGAACATCCAAGGTCATTCTGCGTGCGTAAATACTGGACTGTGACAGAAAAACAAAAAGAAAAAGACACATACCTTTTCCAAAAACAGACCTCTGTCAATGAAGCGTCAGTTCGTGAGTGAACAGTCCCTGCTTTTACTTGTTATTCTGTTCTCTGACTTTCTCTTTCTTTTTGGTAGTTATCATTACACTTACCGACATGATTTCTGAAGAAAAGAGAACAGTTTGGTTTTACCAGTTGAACTTTTCCCGAAGTCATGAAAAGATTGAATACTGGGCCCCACATAAGTATTTCAGAAATGGTATTTTTGTAGCAATGTATAAATAAAACCATTTCTAAAGCAGAGGTCTCCGTAGGAAATTTTGGACCAGTGTTTCCATTATTAAATATGTCTATGATCTAAAAATTTTCCTAGATCCAGATCTGCTGTCTTGTTATTTTTGGACTCAGTAACGTCTCAAGCTCGGAGGAAAACCATCTGCCTGGCTGAGTGGATCGGGGCCTCTTGGAGGGGCCGAGGGTTGGCCTCTCCTGGCGTCTGAGCTGGCACATTGCTCTGGGCCACTGTGAGGGCAGGAAATGGTTCTCTCTAGACCCTGTTCCATTCCTGGAGCATGAGCCGGAGCTCCTCCAAAGATTCAGCAAGAGGAACGCAGGTCATGCAGTCGGCTGCCGCAGGAGGGTCGGCTGGGACAGGGCGAGCTTCTTCAAATGTTTGTATAACTGGGACGTCGCTGTCGACTGGCTCTGAGAGAAAACTGCCTTCGCTGTGAGCTAATCTGCTCTGGTGATCAGCCCCACACACGGGAAAACCGAATGTTCCGCTGATTTAAGATGAGGCCGACAGACGAAGTGTCTCCACTCCACTCTTGCACGTGTGCGCGGAGCCCCTTCCACGCGCTGGGGAGGAGGGGTCAGTTTGCTTTAATGGCTTCAACCTCCACTCGGCTCCCATGCTGGGGAAGGTGGGCCCTTGCAGGTGGGGAATCCACTGAGGGGACTTCTGCAGTCTGGAATGGAAAGAAATGGAATGGAACTAGAAAGAAATGGCTACCCCCAGACATGTGTTAAATCCGTCTCCTAAAAAATTATCTTAGCTGATACTCAAAGAGGGGGAAAATTCTAGACTCTGAAGCCATCTTCTGTGGGCAATGAAACACGCAGGCTCCTCCCTGTGAGCCAGAGCCTGTTCTGTGAGGGTCCTGGCGGGCGCTGGCTATTTCGGGAAAGGGCTGAGGCAGACGGGTCTGTGGGGCTGAGGAGAGATGAAGGTAGCGTTTAGACGTCAGACTGGTGCAGGGAAAGAAAGCCAAGACCAGCGTCTTCCTCTGCACAAGACTTTCTATTTTCCTCTAAATGTGCACAGAAGCAAAGTCTACTAGTAATTCTTTGGGGGAGAGGAAAACATATTCTGCCTTCATGAGGATTTTGAACATCGGAGAACTGTGGGGTAGGCAGTGTAGCGTTGAGCTGATTATTCATTCATTAAAAACAATTAGGAATGTCATTCCAGTCAGAGACACCGTGTGAGGGGCGCGCAGGGTAAACACTTTCCAAATCCCTACTCCGGTGAATCCGCTGGTGCACAGGGAGCAGTAGAGACCACAGTCACTGTGAGACCAGGCCCAGTGCGAGGAGAGACGCAGGCCGCGGGGGTGACATGGGCAGGGGCCTCTGCGGAGGGAGAGGCTAGGAGCCAGGTCTCCTCCTGCTGGGTCTGGAGGGAGCAGGATCTCAGAGGACCTCCTGGGGAGGAAGAGAGCACGTCCCGCAGAGGAGCCTGGGAAACTGCTGGTAGGCAGAGGGCGTGTTCGGGGAACGCCGGGCCGGGGACCCAGGGGCAGCCAACTGGGACCCTTTGACCAGCCTTGAAGGTGTTTCACAGAGGCAGGGACCCCATTCCCTTCAGGAAGTCGCCCTCCTCACCTTGCCCACTAGCTGGATTGAGGACGTGACTGGCTGTGTTAAGTCCAGTACAGTGGCTGGCTGCAGGTGAGGATTATGACCTGATGTTACCTGCGGCAGGCTGTGCATAAACAGCCTTTGACAAAGGTCAGATCAATGGCACACAGAACTGTGGTTTGCCCTGGGCCAGGAGACAAGAAATGAGAAATGAGCCAATTAAATTATGAAACAACATCATGCTTGCAAAGAAGCAGAAAAAAATCTGGCTCAGGGTTGTACTTCAAAGGCTAATTTTCTTCCCCTTTTCCAGTGCTCTTACTTCATTAAGGTTTTCTCTGAACTATTAGCAATGGGATTGCACTCAGTAAAACACAGGAGCATCAGTGGACATAGTGGCTAACGTGGGAAGCAGCTGGACGTTTGCTTCCACTTCTGAGCGTGAGCTCTGCTCTCCCAGCCTTGCCGTGTCTGCTGCAGAAGCTGAGCCCACAGGCTGTAGCCAGCCCCAGGCCAGGCCCTCCAAGAGCAGCTGCCTAACACCCTCCCAGTGCAAACTGGTGTCCACAGTGAAGAGAATAACTCTCACCTAAAACATCTCTTTTAAAAGGAAGGGTGTGTTAACATAAGAAAGGGACCTTCTGCTCACTGGCTTACACCTTCCTGGGACAGTTGACCCTGTGAAATTACTTTCCCTGTTTTTCTATCAATACATTGGGTTTGTTTTCTCCAGAGCACAGGGGACACTGGCACTATCAGGCTTGGTGTGTGTATGTGCATGTGTGCGCACATGTGTTTTCTGTCCTGTCCAACCAGAAAGGAAGGTGCCAGAAGGCCGGGACTTTATTTTCCTGATCCATGGGTGCCTGCAGTTAGTACCTTGAAAAAGATGAGAAGTCGCTGCCCTCGGGACACCATCCGCATACCCGCTGGCGTTCACAGAGCAGGTTCCTTTCTATGCATGTACGTGCCCCTTCATGGAATGTTACCTTGCAGGTGATGGGTGCATATTTCTGGAATAAATGAATGGATTTCTTTTAGAGAAAGGTACAGAATTTGAGCAACCCTCCATCCTTTTTCCCCTCTTCCCGCCCTCCCTTCTTTTGTGTAGGGTTTGAACCCATTGCCTTTGCACTGAGCTACATCCTAGCCTTTTTGTATATTTTTTACCCTGAGACAGAGTTCTCCTAAGTTGCCCAGGATGGTCTTGAGCTTGTGGTCCTCCTACCACAGACTCCCAGAGTCCTGGGATTACACACATGTGCCATAACGCCTGGTTGGATGAGTTTTCCAAATGTCTTAGCAAAGGTTTTGCTGGTTCTTGATTGTGACATTAAGAATGAGAGATCCTGATGTGATCGGAAGAGAAAGGAGCATACTGAGGAGAAAGGGGCGGGCAGCGCCTGTCAGGCTGGGTTTTGCCATCCCGTCATTCTTGCACTCAGGCAGCTCTGGGCTCTACTTTCCCTGCCAAGCCCCAACTAGCTGGGGCCTGCATGGCTCGGCTCCAGCGTCTGCCCGTTTGCTGGTGCCTGGGTGGCCACCAGCCCGAGGCCCTCGGCCGAGACTTGCAAGTGGCCTAGCCATTCTGGAAGCTAGTACCCTGGCAGCCTGAGTTTCCTCTGAACCGAATCTCAGTTGTTCTATTAAATTTCTCTCTCAGGAACCATAAGGACTGAAATTTAAAGAGCAAGTTTAAAGCAAACACGTCCTGAGATGGCATGAATTCATTCCAGAATATCGATGAGGCCACAGAACCAGTGGAGTTTGACATGGTGGAAACTAACACACCGACCCTGAAGTGCAGGCTCCGCACTCCCAGGGGTTCTCAGCGCACACTGCGGAGTGTGCTGCCAGCGGCGGGTGTGAGCGCTGCTGCCGACGGAATCTCTGCTCTGAGACCTCGGAGGGGAGTGAGAGCTTTGTTACCACTGCACACAGGACGTCGGTGAGGCCCCGGGTTTCCCGCTGTCCCAAGTGTAAGTCTATGGTGTCCGCACTGCATGCTGTCATGTCATGTGGCCTCACTGACTCAGACAGTCACAGGCAGGGATGGCAAAGCTTTGAGAGCTTTCAGTGCTGACAAATAGCTGCTGCGGCAGGCATGCCAAGGTTCGCCCACTGATGTAGGAGAGCTAAACCTTAGGCAGATGCTGGCAGAGGCTCACGTGGGCCTCCCGGTTCAGATAGGAGAAGCGGTGGCGGGTGGGCATGTGCCCGACAGAGCTGGAGGGCAGACACCTGGCAGCTCCTGCCTTCTCCCCTGGAACCTCTTCTTCACCCTCCAAGATGGAAGTTCCTGACAGGCACCTTTTGCCATGCTGCCTGGAAACTGTCTTTGGAGTCCTATCTCCTGGGCAGTGACCTTTCCATACCAGGCATATGCAAAGCTCGTGCTAGGTGTGACTGCTTCTCCTCACCCTCTGTAGGAGCTGACGCCGGACAGGAAGCGCAGTCCTCACAACAGTCCGGTGAGACATGACAGAGGACCCTTCGTCCTCCCCGGCTCTGCCAGTGCTTGTGGGCTCTGGCCTTGGGCTGTACCAGGGTGGCTCCGTCCCTCTGTGACCGGAGCTGCACTCGCCTCGGTTCTAAGGGCCTGTCCAGGACCCTGTTCACCACTGACTCCACACGCGTGGTGGGAGAGGTCTCGAGCACAGCACTGCTCCCCGGAGCTCCTGGGGAGAAGCAGAGAGTTCAGTGGGTGGGTTGGGTTGCACATTAGTTCTTATCAAGAAGCACAGGTGGGGCAGAGGAGCACAGGGACGCGAGACGCCAGGCAGTGCTCAGGAAGTCACCCCCCCCCCCGGGCGACAGACAGTGAGCGGAGCACAGTGCAGCCCAGAGCACAGTGCGGACCGGACAGAGGCCTCTGGGGAGAGTGGGGGTCACAGAGGCAGCCAGTGGACTGACCACTGCCCACACCTGGGCCGGAGTGGGGAGACAGGGAACAGGTACACTGAACCCCTCTTCCTGCTCTTGATCTGCAAGTGATGCTCAAGAATCAGGCAGCCCCAGGGCTCAGAGCAGAGACACAGGTGGGGTGGCAGGCGGCAGTGGGCACTGCATTTCTGGGCTCTGTGCTTACTCTCTGCAACCTTTGTGATCTTTCACCAGGGCCCCTTCTTCCCCTTGTTCCTTATGCCGGTGCCCTATGTTCCATTTACCCTTTAGGAAACCCACTTACCATGAAGTTCACGCGCAGTGGCAAGTGCTGCCATGCACTGGCTCTCCTCTTGCTGCGCAGAGCTGGCTAAAGGCAGACTCGGGCCCAGGTGGCGCTGGGCCGCTGACCTCACCCCACGCGTCTCAGAGCTGCCTGCTCGCCCTCTTCGCCAGACCTCACGGCTTTCCCAGCCACACCCATTTGTTGGCCAGTGCTTCCGCTCTCAGGAATCCACAAGTCAAGCTTCACTGGTCCTAACTTCTGACCTGCACAAGATATTGAAACAACATTTTATTGCAGTAAATGCTACTATTCTTATTGTATATTGTTGATATTATAATGTGCAGTTATAATTTTATTGGTATGATTTAGATGTGCACGATGATCCCCTTCATTAATAGAAGCTAAGTCTAGTTTTTACTTGTCTCATTTTTTTCCTTTTCTCCTTCCCCCCTCCCCTCCCAAGTTCCCCTTTCTTTTTGGACAATCCTTTTCCTGCTTCACATTGTACATTATACATTTTGGGTCCTATTTACACTTTCATTTTCTCACACCAGAGAGACAGTATGATATTTCACCTTTGTGTCCAATTTATTTCACTTGAGAATACAACTTCAAGGTCCATCCATTTAGCTATAAATGTCTCAAATTTGTCTTTTTTATGACTGAGTAGTGCTTTATTGTATCAAAAAATCACATCTTTATTCATCAGTTGATGGGCATTTGGGTTGTTTCAAAGATTTAGCTATTACAAACTATGTCACTATAAACATATGAAGCTTTAAATTCTTTTGTGAAAGGTTGTCTTTTAAATTTAAAAAATGTATCAGTCTGTGTTTGCAGAACATAGTGACTGCATTGCTCATGGGAGTTGTTCCATGTATGTAACTTCTTAATTTTTATTACTCTTTCCCCACATTTGACCATTTCAGTCCCATGTTTAAAACTTCTCAGTGGCAGACCTCAGGAGGATGCAGAAGCAGCCCGAGGTTGCAAGTGCTCAGCTGCTTAGCAGGAACCCAGGACCACCCGGGAGGGCACCTCATGGAAGCAGAAGACTCTGACGGTCCCTGCTGCTGAGCAGCGGAAGAGACAGAGGGACAGGGACTCCGCCGAGGGCAAGATGGTGTGTCTTCGGCAAACATCTCGTGTTCAGATCATAAAACACAGCAAGATGAGAAGTTGTGACAAGAGGGAAAAAGAGTAATTTAACAGGGAATAAGAGTACTGGGAATTTACAAGGGGAAAATGGAAAGAGAAACAACTTGATGAAACTGAAAAACAGGAGAAAAAGGAAAAACTAATAGAGAGTAAATAGGACAAGACAGAAGGTGTAAATTGTGTCAGTGATTCCAGGACAAACTCCAATTTTCCTATTAAAAGTTAGAAACTAGATTGAAAAAAGTTGCCATCAAAATAGGCCCTAGTTAATATATTGCTTAAACTGAAGGACAAAAACTAAAAAATAAAGAGATAAAAGACAGCTGTTTATCAAAATAAGAAGAAAGAAATAAAAGAGAAAATAAACAAGCACAACCACAATAGTATTATATTTAGACAAGCGAGAACTTGAGGTTAAGTGTGTGAAGGACAATGGAGAGGGTGGCATGAGGGGTAACAGGTGCCATTTATGAAGAAGCCGTCATCCTTGGCCCAGAAGTGCCAAATAATCTGGAAAATAAACGACGGAACAAGATCTATTCGAAAGTCAAGAACGTGAAGGTGGAGGGTAGGAGAGAGGGCAGGGAAATGGGAAAAAATAAGAATCAAGATACATCATGTACAAAATGAAATCATCATGTATATCAAATTCTCAATGGGGAATGTGATCATAGTGTATACCTAAAATGTACTGATAAACTCAATAAGGGGAGAAAGGAAGGTCAAGGATGTAACAAGCATTATAATATAGATATCAACATATTTGTTTCCAGTTGGACCTGTCTTGGGCAAAGCTTTCAGATTTTGCTCCCGTTCTTTCTCCTGCCCACAGGGCTCTTCCCGCATACTGGTGGGGCTCATATTCACTTTTCATTTCATTTGGGGCCATTTCCCGAGGGAGCTCTTGGTCCCGCCCCCCTGGGACGGCACTTCCGTACCCTCCTGACTAACACCCAAAGACCTGCAGGCCCTCCTGGCCCTGGAGGACGGCCTATCTCTTCTCAGCAGCTGCTAAGTTCTCAAGCTTGCTCTGTGGATATTTTTCTGTCTTTCAGCTCCCAGCCTGGGCTCCCTGAAGTGCTTCTCCGGGATCCTGGTCTTCCTGAGCCCAAGCCACCAAATCTGGGCCGCTTCCTAAGCATGACAAAGATGTTCATGTCAGAAATTGGGCTTTTCAGTTTCAAAGAGGAGGCTAAGCTCGAGAAGACAAGGTGTCTCCTCCCTGTCCTGGCACAAACTCTCAGGGTCGATCGTGATCATAACGTGTACGTAAACGTACCAACAAAATCAATTAAAAATATTTCTCCAGGCCTAAGAGGGTGCAGAGGCGCCATCCAGGAAGAAAAGCGAAGATGGAGTGAGGCCTCCATTTCCTTCACTCAGTCGAGAATTCCTGGATTGGTAAGCACAGGGCAAGCAAAGGCTCCCAGGGTTTTCAAGCTTCCAGAATTTTCCATTCACTTGCCAGATTGGGTACATGTTAGTCAGCTCTTACAGCAATGAACCTCCGCAAATTTGCAGGGATCACCTTAACGAGTATTCTCTTTTTGCCAGAAGCCCTGCGGGTGATACAAGTGTATTAAGACTTTTCATCCCAGATCCAGGCGAATGAAATGCTCTCTGTGTATGTTTTCGTGGCAGAATGTAAGGACACAGGGGGTAGACCAAACCTTAGCCACTTTTACCTCTCCTGCTCAGAATGGCAGGCAGCTCGTGTCTGTGGAGTCACGTGACAGTGGCCGGGTGGTGAGGGGGAACACCCTGTGTACCCATCATGCACCTGGGGGACAGAAGTGTCCTAGAACTGTGCGGAGAGTCTTGGGGTGCCCACTCAGCTCCAAGAATGAGGTCACAGGCTACTCACAGGCCAGGCAGGAGGACAGGGCTCATCTCACTGATGCCAAGGACAACATTTACCTTCTGGGTGTGTAAGAAAAGGGAGCCTCTGGAGAAAACCACAAGTTCTCAGTGGCTCTTCCCCCTCCCCGTTTGCTGAGGCTTTTATATGTTCTTACAGTTTATGGTCCACGTGATCCAGCTCCAAATCCAAACCCACAGAGCTGTACTCAGCTGAGGACACCTTCGCCAGAGGTAACGGAGGAAGCAGCAGCCCCAGGAGACACTAATTCTAGCCCAGTACTGGAGGCTGCCCTCTGGGAGCCTTTACCTCTGGCTGTGCTTTTTTCATATCGTTTCAAACAGGAAGTGCTAAAACTTTAGTATTCTGTAAGATTCTTCCTGGTGTCCACTCTGCCAAGGACTCGAAGTGTTACCTGGATCGATATCCCTGTTTTGGAGGTGAGCTGCATCTCAGCTGTTTGCAGCTGAGATAAGATGTTATAAACGCTGCTCTTCGGGATAAATCCTTACGATGGACAAATATAAAGCATTTCTACATGAAACTCTTCCAGAGTTTCATTTTGTTTCAATAATAAAAATGTTTTTCAGGAGAATAAAGCCATTTTGAAGCTGTTATAAAGATAATGAATAAATTTTGTCTCCTATGCCAAACTTCATTTTCTTTACCACATGGAACTTAGGAGGAAATTACAGTATAAAGGAAATGGAACTTGCATTAGGTGTGAGAAGACCAGCAAATCAGAGCCTGACTGACGGACGGTGCTCACTTCAGTCTGTTCCTGGAGAAGCCAGACAGGAGGCCCAGCGCTGACGCCACAGTCCACACGCCTGAGCTGTCCCAGCGAGGGACACGCCACTGCGCAAAGCATACGTACAAAGTGCACAGCGACGCAGCACCCAGCTTAGGGATGAAATGTCCGTCAGAGTCTAGGAATGAGAACCCAGACTCTCTCTTCAGACCTAAGAGGTCATTTCTGTCACTGCTGCATAGCCCACGCACCTGAGTATGTTTGTGCTGGGAGCCGTGCTGAGCGCTGAGCCTAAGAAGCAGCCATGTCTCTGTCCCCAGCCCCGGAGTGAGAGGCCGGTCAGTGGCTGACTCGCTGTGACGTGGCCTCAGTGCTCTGAGGAGGAGCGTGCGGTGGAGGACTCCCCAGGTGTGGGAGAAGACTTCGGGAGGAGGGGATTCTCGGGCCGACGCCTGTGAATGAGCTGGGGTTTTCTCACCGAGGATGAGAGTCGTGTGAGAGAAGGCACAAGCAGGGACATGCACAAAGAGCCCCTTCCAGGCCTGGTGGAGAATGGCGGGGAGGAAGGCGGAAGGCCGATGTGGCAGTCGTGAACTGTCTTCGTCTCGGGAGCTGGGCTTCTAAAGTGGGGAGTATGCTAATCAGATGCTAATGAGAGGGAAGCCAAAGAGCACAGAGCTCGCTCGGACTGGATTCGGGGGATGAGGTCCCTGAGACCATGTGGGTTGGGGACGGTTGGCGAGCAAAGGACCTGTCAGGGCACAGCCCGAGGGCGTCGGCTCAGAGCAGGCGGGTGAGAATCGAGGCACGCTGGATCAGGTCGCTGCGGTTTCCCTTCACTCTGTTTTTCCAAGTTCTAGACTTGAGAAAATTTCCAATAGTGAAGCAATTCCTGCACCCATATCTTACCACTATTTCCTGCTTCTTTTCTTTGCTCGGAACCGTCCAAGCGTGCGTCAGATCCGCGGCGGCTTGGTAGCCGGCTGGCCTGTGTGTCCCGAGGTGTGGGAACGTGTTCCGCCTGAGCTGCGTGCAGACCCAGTTCCAGCTGGTTCTGCCTCCACCCACAAGACCGTTACAGGCCATCTGCTCACGCGACTGTCCTGTCTCTTGGGTCTCCTTCGCTCTGGAACCTGTCTTTCTTTGTTCTCTCATTCCTTAGGAGATAGGGCCAGTCACCTCTCGGGAAGCTAAGTTATCCTCGTGCTGCCCACGAGCGGTCTGGTAATACAGCTGCACAAAATCCCCAGGCGCAGCGATGCGCCTCCTCTGTGTGGCCTGACGCGAGGCTCGTGGTGTGAGTTTATCCCAGTTCTGGTCATTTTGGTCCCTGGGTAAGGCAGTTTTTGCTAGATCTCTCCACTATAAAACTTACTATTTTTCTCTTTGTCAGTAATAAGAATCTTGTGGAGACCATGACTATCCTTTTTCTCCCAAAATTTTCATCCCCTAGTTACAGAATCTATAATTCTTGCTGAATCAATTATTTTACATTGCTGGTCAAATGGTAACTGGTGGAGGAGATAATAAAGAAGGGTAGAGACTTTGCAGACAGAAAGTCATCGGTGAAATGCAAAGGTGGCCTGTCGCTCCCATGGAAATTTGGAGAACTAAAAAAGCTGCGGAGAGTGGCAGTCAGAGCCGAAGGCTGGGTCTGAGTGGGTGCTCCAGGGTTAGACCGTGTTTGCTCGCTCGAGTGAGTCAGGGTCAGCGGTGTAGACCCTTGTAAGGCAAACCCTCCCAGACACCTTCGAGCTGTAGGCTCACAGCTATCAGAATAAGTTCCACCCATGTAAGACCCGAGGAGACTCACTCGGGGAACCCAGGTTATCTGGAATTTCCCTTTGAACAGGGAAATTTTGAGTCCTGAAAAGGAACTCACAGGTCACCTGTGCGTGGAGAAGATGAATCTGACTTCAATGCTAACTAGTTAGCCTTGTTAATATAATGCACTGTGACGTGGCCTCACTGCTGTAATTGGAATGCAAAAAGTCAGTTTCATTTCAGTAATCCAAAAGATGCAGAAATATATTGCATTATGTAAACTTTCTGAAAAATACTTTCAAACTTTTTTTGAGGCACATTTTATCACTGAATAAAAGCTTTAATAGAGTTTTCTTTCTGTTCTCCTTTTGAAGAACAGAGAAGCACATCAACATGATTTTATAGAAACCCGGAAGTCAGGAAGGAATGCATCCATTACCCAATTATCCAGAACATATAATACTCCCAAAGAACTTTGAAGTAAAAGGTTCGGAATCTTGGATTTCCTGTTAGCAAATGTCGCTGGCTGGAAATGTAGGTCACATCGTTCTGGCATCTTGTCTGGGTTTCAAGCTGTCTGCTCAACACAGAAAGAGAAAAATAGCTGTTCTGTTGCACAACACACTTGAGAGCGAGTTTCACATTATGATTCTCTTATTGAAATTCACTTTCCTTCAAAACACTCACTCCTGGTTTTCTTTTCTTTGAGGTCAGGATTTGGAGGTGGCAAAGAGAGCACAGCCTTTCCTTCCTTTCTTTTTTTCCTCTCTCTCTGTTTTCTTTTCTTTCTCTCTTTCTCCTTCCTTTCATCTGTAGACTTATTTACAAATAAACTCCATCTTGTGAAAGAGTAAGTTAACTTACTCGGATAACAAGCGCTGGTCTGTGACGGTTCAAATTGTTCTCAGTTCTCACAAATAAAGAGACACTAATGTGCCGGTGGATTTGTTGAGATTTTTATCCACAGGGGAGCCAGTGAGATAGTTTTTCATCATATTGTACAAGTGTCTGTGTCACTGTCCTGCCCCTGGGACACAATATCTGACACCCACAACTTGAAGGGGGAGAGGTATTTTGGCTTCACAGTTTTTGCAGGATTCCGCTCACAGTCAACGGCTCCAGGAGGAAGGGCATGTGGGAGGGCCTGGGGGTGGACAGCAGCTCACAGCATGGCAGCCAAGACACAGGAGACCAGGGAGGATCCAGGGACGAGATTACACCCCTCTCGGTCCTGTCCTGAGTGACGACCTCCAGCCAGGCCCCGCTCCTGCGGTCAGCTGTGGCACCGCTGTGACCCAGTCTCCTTCAAAAGCCCTGAGGCTCTCGCGGGACTACTCTGGATATAAGCCAAAACAAGGAGTTTGTGAGTGAAATATTCATGGATACTGATGAAATGTCACACGAAGTCCACAGACAACAATGCCACAGCAAAGCAAAAGAGATTATAATTTGGGGAAAAGAGGAAGAAACTCATGAAACTCTTAATTCAGGATTGTTCCACTGAGTTGCTGTAGCGAAAGGGCTTCCTAGCTCTGTATGTATTTATTTTATTAAGCAAAATTCTACAAATATCTAAATTGCCCACTTGGTGCAAAGGAAGAAGACTCAGCCAGAAGTAGCTGCAGCAGAGAGCAGACACTGGCTTTGTGAGAATCAGAGTTGTCTGGGAAACACGTCTGGCCTCCAGGACAGGAGAGACAAATGCTGGAACGTGCCTCCCTGGCTCCCATCTTCCCGTCCGGCACGGTGGCTTTTGTCCCTCTTCTGCTTCTCAGGAGACTCCTCTGGCCAGCCCTGGGAGGCTGTGCCCGGGTCTGCCGGCGGGTGTGGTCAGGGCGTCGGCGGTGAGAGAAGCCTAACAGGCCTGAGGTGGATGTGCAGTGCTGGGAGCCGGGCGACCTCCCAGGTGCGACTTGGAGCTGCGGGGCTGTCTGCCTTCACACGGCGGAGAGGGCTGTGCGCCCGAGTGGGCCACGATGAGGGAAGACGAGGACTAAAAGTGGGGAACCGGAGGAGTGGAGAATGTGCGGAGCGCGGAGGAAGGTGCTGCAGGTGGGCCAGGGCAGACTGCGGAGGGGAGACGAGCAGCCCCATCTCGCCTAGCCCGGTGGGGGAGGAGTGTCAGAGGGTGAGCCCGCCACTAAGGGTCTTCCCCGTGGGACGCAGACAGTCCTAGGCCCGGGTCCTGCGGCCTAAGCGGACAAACACACGTGCTGCAGGGCAGGCTGGGAGATGAGGGGCCTGGTCCAACGGAAAGCGGGGTGCTACTTTTAGAGAAAAAGAAAGACAAGCACTGGAAGACACGCAGTTTCCTGTACTCCCACCTTGTCGGAGACACAGGCCTAGATGAGGGAAGCTGAGTGAAGGCTGGCATTGCTGAGTGTGAGCTGAGGTGGGTGTGTGTCTTGTGTCAGGAACAGTGAAGCCTCGGGGGCAGGCAAGGGGCATGGTCAGGCTAGGGCTTTAAGAAGCGCCACACTCCAGTGGTTTTAACAAAGGTAGTTGCTGTCAGGACCTCTTGAGAGATGCCCCTGTGAGGCCCTGCAGGCTGTGAGAGGCCAAGAAAGATGGGCTAATTTAGGCGTCAGGAAAGGAAGAATAGGATCTACACCGAGCCTGCAGCAGTGAGAAGGGCACCGAGGGAGAAGGGGGTAAATCCCAGCTTCTGCCCTGGAGGCGTTCAGAAAGAGGAGGAAGTGGGGGTGGAGGGGAGGCAGGGCTGGTTTGGCCTTGTGTCCTGGCTAGATCAGGCAGGGGTTTCTGGTCGTTGGGAGCTGGGCATGGCCTGGCTCTGGGAGCTGGGCAGGGCTGGAGCCCATGTCTCTGCTGGTACTTGGATCGCAGTGTGGGCCCAGGAGTCCTGGTGTTGCTGGCCCACGGCTTCGGCGAACCAAGAGGGCACGGAGCCTCCATCACTCTTTGCTGTCAGAGTTTCAGATCACTGGGGGGACCTCTGGGCACGTCTGGTATAGATATGGGAGACTTGAGTGAATTGATCCTGTTGCCACTTCCAGAAAATCGTCAGTCAGGCTGCAAGTGCAATTCTGGGCCTAGTTTTACGAGGACAGGGTGGTTGTTGAGGTGAACACTAAAGGCTTTTCAGAAAGCTCTTACCTCAGGGCTTTAGAATTTGTTTATAAATCAGCCATTCATTCATTCAATAAATATTTATCAGGTGTGACTACGCTGTATGAATACAGTGTGTTAGTTACTTTCCTTTCCTTGCTGAGATAAAATACACAACACCCCAAGTTGAAGCAGGAAAGGTTTATTTAGCTCACAGTCGTAGAGACGTCAGCCTGTAATCGGCTGGGTCTGAGGCAGAGTGGCCTGGCCGCGGGGCAATAGGTCATAGCCATGAAAAACAAGCAACAAGGACGTTTAACAGTGTCTTTCTGCTCTTCATCTTTCCAGACACTGGGGTCAGGACGGTGCCAAACCAATCACTCACGCGAGTGGTTGAGTGATCACAGGCCTTTACCCCAGCACCCCACACTCCAGATTCAGCCACCCCTAGCACAGCTGCCCTGATCTGCATGTGGCTTGGGCCCTCTCGACACACGCCGTAGCACGGGGGTCTCCTCAGAGTGGGAAGGCGGGCCTGGCCTGCGTGTCGCTCGGCACCACCCGGGCCGAGACCTGGCCCATGCCTGGCTGGTTCACCTGAGGGCTCGGAGCGCATCCACACTTAGAAATGGCAGGGGAAGGAAGCATGGAAAGAGGGACGGTCTGGGCCGGGGAGTTAGTGCAGTGGTTCCGGCGCCTGTCTTGGAAGCGCAGGGGCCCGGGTTCGATTCCCCGGTAATCACATAACAATACTGGGCGCAGAGACTCACCCCAGCAGCAACCAGTGCCACATATCACAGTGCCGGGCGTGGTGGCTCACGCCTGTAATACCAGCACTCGGGAGGCAGAGGCAGGAGGATTGCTGTGATGTGAGTTGGAGGCTGAGCTCAGGGCCAGCCTGAACCACAAAGTGAGACCCTGTCTCAAAAAAAAAAAAGAAAGAGGGACATTCTCTGATACGTGAAAATGATAAGAAGCTCACGTCTCAGTGTTCACGCTTTGCTCTGTGTGGTTGTGGCTGCATCCAGATGCCCCAGAGCCCCACACAGGCTCAGGTGGGCTCTTCAGAGGTGGCCGGACGTACAGTAAGTGACCGACTCACAGTGCAAAGCTGGGCTCAAGGCCGGGTGATGACTCCACCAGTCTCAAGCCCTTGGGCCTGGACACAATGTCGGGGCAGAGGCAGGCCCATCAGGCCCGAGCTTTGCTGCGGCGCTTGCTGTCTTCTGCCTGCTGTGAGGTGCTTCCAGGCCTCCCTGCCTCAGAGCCAGCTGACTATGATCTGAGAACTCTGCAAACTCTGAGCCTAGCCAACCCTTCCTCCTCTAACTTTGAGTGTTGGGCATTTTGCCTCAGCAATGAGAAAAGTGACTGAAACACACACCACAGCCGTGTGTTTGCATGCTACTTCAGACTCTGTCCAGTTCGCAGCAGCAGGTGTGGGGTGGTGACCCAGCCTGCCTTGCTGCGAAGCCTGCAGTGCTTGTTGACAGAACCTTTGCTCTACTGGGTCTCCCCAGAAACAGACAGATGATTACACCGTGAACACACAGGTGAGCAAAGCAGCCTGGCTTGGCTGCCTTAGCTGCTGCCCCCAGCCCCACACCCCTCTAACCAGCCATGTCTAGACTCCACGGAATCGGAATCGTGCTCGTGGGCCCCAGGCTGATGTGGGCTCCTCCCCTCACATCCGGCTAACCATAGCTCAATTAGAATCAAGTCACAGCGAAGGCCACACCTCAGGGCTCCCCAGGGTGAGCAGCCACTGCCCTCCATCCCCATAAGCCCAGGGAACCTTGCAGGGAGACAGCACTGTGAGGGCAGCCTGGAGAGCCTGGACAGCCTCCAGCAGCCTGGGCTTGGCAGGCTTGGGCACAGACCTGCGATGAGCAGGCCATTCTGGGTTCCTGTCATTATCATGGATAACCCCAGCCCTCGGCCCTCGACTGCAGCCCCATAGGGACCGCGAGCAAGAGCCACCTGGCTGGGACAGGCCGGCCACAGCAGCACAAAGAACAGTCACGGATGTGGGGCAGGGACGGGCAGACAAGGCTGGTTTCACTCAGGAGTTGGCTGGGAGCTCGGTTCAGAAGGCCTGCTGGGCCTGCACGTCTGGTGGGGAGCTGGGATAGAGACAGGGCTCAGGTTCTGTCTGAAGCAGCCATAGTGGTCTTCGAAGCTTTTATCTTCATATAAAATAACAAGATTATCTGCCATGCTTGGAAAAATGGAAACAGTAGCCTTCGAGGGCATGTTCTGTCACAGCTGTCCTGCGCTGTGACATTGAGAGGACTCTGGGCGGTGTGCGTGGGTGTGGGGCGCAGGCTTAGGAGGATATCTGCCTATCCACAGGCCCTCAGCATCTAGCCCCAGTTTGGTGGAAGCCAGTGTGTGTGTGTGTGTGTACGTACACATGTGTGTATGAGTGTGCACGTGTGTGTCTGGGTGTGCACGGCAGAGGCCCAGCTCTGCTCTGAGGAGGGCCAGACTCGTCTGGTCGCCTCTTTCCCAGGGCTCAGCCACCTCTAGACCCAGCACCTTTCCTCTGGGCCGGCCACTCCCGGGCGGTCTCCCTGGCTGGATGTCCTCGGAAGGGCCAGTGCACCCCCTTCCCAGCACTTGCTCTTCTGCGCCGGGGAGCAGGCGACTCCCCGCCATCCCAGATGGCACCCGTGGCTGGCCTCACTGTCCAGGGCAGACTGCAGGAGCACGTGGGGCTCCCCTGCCCACTTCAGTCCTCCTGCTGCTCCTCCTGCTCCTGAGGCAGGGCGGTCCAGGCCGGAACCCCCACACGGTGACAGTGAGGGAGATGTGTGCAGGCCCAGCAAGCCCTGCATTATACTCCGACGGGCTGGGCCGTGAATCAAAGAGAAAGCGGTTCCATCTTTCTCAGACACAGGCTGGGGACGGGTCTGGGTGCGTGTTGGAAGGAAGGCATGAAGGAAGATGAGGAGCTGCCCCCTGGGGATGTGTACCTCGGGACGGTCTTGCGGGCCGGGGTCCACCTGCCTGGCCCGTCCCTGCCGGTGAGGGTGCTTGCAGCCTTCCCGAAAGCGTCGGCTCTCACACTTGAGGCTGTGACTTCAACGGGGCCGTGTTCTGAGGCTTCAGAGAAATCTTGGGTGGAGTAGCCTGGAGCCTATTGGCGTGAGGTGGGAACTGACTGTGCCATGCGGCTGCCCACCCTGAGGGACCAGGGGACCAGGCCTCTGGGAGAGCAGCGGTCATGCAGGCCACACGCGGCCATGCTCTGTGAGTTGTTGGAAGGGGTCCACGCTCGACTTGCACACCTCGGGGAGCATCATCGCCCGTGGTCAGTGAACACATTCAGATGCAGACTGGGCTTGTGCTCTTGATGCACGCACACACAGGTGAACACCTGCATGCTGGGGTCCTGGGGCAGCCCGCCCAGGACCCCACCTGGCTCCTCCGTCCTCCACCCCTCTCCCTGTGCTCCCCCTTTGCCCTACACACCTCGCCAGCCTCGCTGGGAAGGAGAGCACTCAGGGCTGACCGGTGCACTCTCGGAGCCCTCTGTGAGCTCCCACTCATCCTGGAGAGGATGGATCGTGTGACTAGGAAAAGGTCATGTGTAAGTGGCACAGGAAATGTGCAGAGTGGGTGTCTGCAGCACTGCCCAAGGCCTGACATGGGCTGGCAGGGCGCACAGAACAACATGAGGGCACTTATGAGTGTGATCCTGAGTCGCAGGGAGCCGCTGAGGAGGTGACCTTTCACTCGGCTCTGCAGCGTGAGGTGGGAGAGTGTGATGGGGCCTGGGGCACCGACGGAGGTGACAGGAAGTGGGGCCCGAGGAGAAGGGGGATGGGAAGGCCACAATCTGCAGATGGGCCGGTCTGCCACCGAGACGTCCCTAAGAGAAAGCTTGAGGTGCATTCTTGTTTGGAAAATGGAAGAAATGTTTACACACCTGAGGGAGAGTTAAATGCTGACTTAGCGATAAGACAATCAGACCAGAGGGGGAAATGACAGATGAACCTGAGGAAGTCAAAGCTATCTGGAAGGAGGCTCTGTGGCTCTTATGCAGAGGTCTGGGTGTAGCTGGCCTGCTGTGGGCCAGGCCTTGGTCCAGTCAGGGTCTGGACTGCACTGGGAGCTGGAGACGGCGGGGAGAGCAGGTCCTCAACTCCCCTTCAGAAAGCAGTGTTTAGACACATGGGCGAAGCCCGGAAGGTCAGAGTCTCCTCCATGGTGTCCGGCAGCGGCCCCATTCCGAGGTCACACAGGGCGTGCAGCTCTGGCTCCCACCCCACACACGCCAGGCTCACTCCCAGCCTATTGGCCAGGATTCTGGCGCCATGATTTAAAGTTTCCCTAGTATTTGTAAACAAAACTGGGGGATTGTTTTCTTCCTATAATAGCCCTGTTCATTTCCCTGAGGATGAAAGAGACTGAGATGTTCTGATAGACGTTTAATTCAAAAAGAAGAGAAGCCCTTGAGTGGAAACTCCCTCTGGCCAGCGGCCCAAGGCCACGATCTGCTGACCCGCGAGGCCGGGCCTGCCCCGAGTCCAGCTGTGTTTGCAGATCGGGGACTCAGAGCCCAAATCCCAGGCGAGCAGGACGAGTTGCAGTGGCACTTGCTTCCCTGGCATCACCCTCTGGCTGATTGCTGGCCTCTGTGTGTGGAGCGATGTCAGAGTCGACGAAGGGGGAGCCGGAGCCGCGGGCCTCCTTGCAGTCGAGCGCTCCTGTTCCATGCCCGCGCTGGCGGGCCTCCGGCCGCTGTTCTAGTTGAGCTACCAGAGCTTGCAGGCACAACTGCGGTTTAGCGTTTAGATTTAGCAGACGTCTGACATCCCACGTTTGCCCTGGTATCTTTTACCCCAGGGGATGAGTGTCACAGCCCAGCTGCAGCCCAGTCTGACGCCTCTGTCTGTCTCCTCCTCAAGCAAGAACCACGCTGGCAGGTTTGGGTGCATCTGTCCCACCCATGAGTTGTGTTTCCCATCTGTTTACCCATGTCTTACATGTTCACTGTATGTGTATTTATCTTTGCATATAAATCCACAATTTAGACGCTCACCACAAGCAATTTTATGCTCTGCTTTTCCTTTGCAGCTGCTTATTTTTCAATCAGCATCTCGTTTCTGAGGTTCATATGAGTTCAGGCAGGCAGCTGCAGTTTTCATTTTTTCGGGGCTGTGTAGTGCTCCGAAGGAGGGACATTCCACTGTCCACTCGCCGTACTCCGTGATGAACATAGGTTATCTGCATCCTTCTTATCCTGACCAACTCTGACGCATTGAGGTAAATGGAACTAATGGTCCCAGTAACGCGCTGTTCCCATAGCCGCGTCTTTTGCCGCATGACTTTGAGGTCCCCTCTGTGCAGGTCTTCGTGCCCCTTGTCTCTGGGATGCCTGAGTGACTGCTCTGGCCAGGCCTTGTTGGAAGGTGCGAGTGTCAGTCCTGCTCCTTAAACGCCATTATGTCCCTGCTGGGTTTGGATCTTTTGAGATGCCCTTTTGTTTCCTATAAACTCCGTGCTGGCCTCCGGCCCTCGCTCCCGCTGGGCACTCGATTCCACAAAGTCCCCGGGCGCCCTCTGTGCCTAGTACTGTCCTCATATTCACCCCCTCCCCACGATGCCCCTGGTCTGGAGGCCTCCCTGCTCTTACTACCTTTTAGGCATTTGCAACAGTTTCCATTACAGAATGTGTCCTTGTCTTCGGAGCCTTGCAGTCAAAGTCGCAGGGAGCCAAGTCTGACGTGCTGTGAGTGCTGGTGGGGAGCACAGGGCGCCTGGCTGTGCAACCACCCTTACGCCTCTGCTAGCTCACTAGCTCACCGTTCCCTCCCCGGCCGAGGCCTCAGGCCCAGGAGCTTCAGTGAGATGGCAGCGGAAGACACTGCAAAGGCAGCCGGCCATCAACCTCTGAGACACCTCTGTCCACACTGGAAGGGGCGTCTAACAAGTCCTCTAGGGGCAGCCGTGACGGGTTTGTAACCGAGCCGCATGTGAGCCAGAGCGGGGGCCGGTGAGAGGAGCCCGTGAGGAGGAGGAGGAGGCGGCGGCCGCCGGACCTCTCCGGCTGCTGCACAGATCGCGGGCTCTGCGGTGGTCAGAGCTGGCGGGACCCGCTGAGCGAGCCCAGTGCGGCGCGGTGCGGCTGCTTCCATTCCGCAGACACAGCAGCTCCGTGGAGGAGGGCGTCCATCACCACCTCAGTGTGACGACAGAAGTAAAGGGAAGCAAAGGACCCTTGCCCGAGAGAAGCCTCTGTCCCAGCCCGGCAGCATGACTGACAGGTGAGTGGGTGGAGGGGCGCAGGGGGCGGCCATCATGCCCATCCCCTCCCCCACTGTGCTCCGAACAGCCGAAACATGCTGTCACCTGCCACTGAGTAGACAGAGGACAACGACAGTGGCCAGTCCACTTTCCTGCAAGGCCCCTGCGGGAGGAGGGGCCGAGAAACATTCACGGTGACGGGCGGAGCCCTGTCATGGTGCCTCTGCCCGGCCCAGCGGTGGGAGGCTCACCCGACCCACAGGGGAGCCCTGCGTCTCCGGGGGCTGTGGTGGGCGCAGTGCTTGTTGGGGTGCTTCTGCGGAGCCTGGGTTCAGTGCGCACTGAGAAGCGCCTGGGGTCCTTCTCCAGCACCCCAGCCTCTGCGGCCATCATGGGGAGGCGTGCGAGGCGAGCAGCCTCCTGGTCCCGCACAAGTCGGCCGTGGTGTGGTGTTGTGGTGGGACGTCCCCTCCTATAAATGGTGCATACTTGAAAAACAACCCATGGAGGTTTGGAGTGATTTTATACTGGAAACCGGACCTGTGCTTCTTTGGCTGGACACCATTCGCTGGGCTCTTGAGGCCTGACCAGAGGGCGCTCAGGGAGAAAGCTGGATTGCTCCTGTGCTGGAGAAGGAAAGAGAGGTGGCCGACGTGAGAAGCTTGCAAATAAAGAATTCTTAGGCTTCCAGATTTAAGCTCTGGCTGCGTGAAGAACATAAACCACTCTGGATGAATCTCAGCACAGAACTGATCGTGTGGCTAAGTTTAACCGAACTGACCTTTTAGTCTGAGTGAGAGACCGAGGCGGGTGGGCGAGGCAGGGCGAGGCGGGCAGGGCGAGGCGGGGCGCGGCGGGGCGAGGCGGGGCGAGGCGGGCAGGGCGAGGCGGGGCGAGGCGGGGCGCGGCGGGTGCGGCCGGCCGAGGCAGGGCCGGCAGGGCGGACAGGGCGAGGCAGGGGTATGCTCTCATGCTCCCATCCATTCCCTCTGTGTGGAAGGTGCGAGGACTCGCCTGGCGCAGCTTTGCCCTTACTCTGATCTGGTCTCTGATGCTTCTTCCCGTCTTTTCAGAGTCCCATCCTGGGCCCCCCAGATCTAACCCCTCTACCTACTCCCCTCAACTCTACACACCCCTTAATTTCTCATCATTTGTGGAACCTAGAATTTGTGAATTACCAGTTCACAAATCAGTATGGAATCTGAATTTTGGTTTACATCATATTTTAAAATTTGAATTAGCCACCAACATTAGTAATTCAAGAAGTTTTATATCAAAATCCAGCATCTTTTAAAAACAAACTAGAGAAACCAAAAGTGGTACCACGTCACCAGCACCCAATGAGGACGTGACAAGCGGAGCGGAGGCTTCAGCCCCTGCACGAGAGGCGTGCCCAGCTCTGCCCGTCTTCAGAGCAGCACACCTCCTCCTGGCTGGGCCAGCCCCATGATAGCCTTGGAGCCTGTGCTGGGCTCTTCTGGCTCTGTGACCCGCTCATCCCAGCCAGGGACACACTAGTCATCGGCCCCCCAGTGGTCGGGGGACCCGCCTCCCAGAGCTGTATTCCTCTACTATTCCTCTATACTGTACTCTCTGGCTGACCATCATGGTGACAGGAACAAAGCACAGCCCCATGCGCCTGTGCCAGTGTCTCCATGGTCAAGGCCATCCGAGTCTCCGTGTCTTCCAGCCCATAGCCTGAGCATGCCTGAGGGTGAGGGGCCTCCTAGTCGTCTTTACACTGCTCGATAAACGACTCCAGTTACGAATGGAGGACAGGCCAGGCTTCTGGGCTTCTCGAGTGGTCAGTTCTAGGAGCATATAGCTCTGTTGCAGTTATTTTCAAAGACCACTTTTAAGCAATGGCAAACTATAAAGACAGGAAGTCTAATCTGTCCCATTCAGATCCCTGCGCCACACGATGGGACCATAGATGCTGGTCTGTGTTGCCATTTCTCTCGGTGGGCTCAGGTCAGAGTGTTTCAAGGCCATCGCTCCAACTCTGCCGCCCTGGTTTCTGTGCTTTTAAGATTGTCCTTGGAATGACAATCTTCTGTTTCTCACCCGGCTGACATGTGCCTGCTGGTCTCCGTGTTCTGCCCTTGCCCAGGCCCGGGTTGGGAGTTCACACCTTCTGCGGCACAGGTTACATGCACGGCTAACTCACAGCAAGTTTTGCCCCGTGGTTTCCTATAAATCCCGACGATCAGCTCCGAGTCCCTGATCCGCCTATTCAGCTGCGTCCAATCTGGAATCAGGCTAATTGCATGCGGCTCCGCAGTGCTGATGAGCTGGGGCTGACGAGGCCTCGTGGTAGCAGAGGGCGCACTGTGTGTGATAGCTATGGAGATGAGCTCTTCTTGATCTTATATATGACAGGAAATGGAAAGAGCAGGTTTTTATTCAAATGAGAAACTCTTAATTGTGCTCCAGTGCGTGGCCCTACATGACAGGTGCTGAATGGCTATGTAAATGTAGCTCTCGTCTCCGTGTCTCCATGCTGCCATCAGGAATCTCTTGTTCCCTGCTAAGGTCCCGGGGCGGGGCAGCCTTGGGAGGATCCGGCAGGTGATGGAAACGCCCAGCTAGGCCCGGGGAGCAGAGCCTGGGCACATGCTCAGGCCCCGTCCAGCCCTGTGCTGCGGTCACCCTGCCTCGCCCCTCTGCCCCTTCTCTCCCTCCTGAGTCCAAGCTGCACGTCCAGCCTGGCTTCGCACGCTGGGATCACCCAGCGCAGTCTGGCTTCTTTTCCTGGAGCAGCACGTAGTGCACCAGCTGAAGGAAGAGCAGCGTCCTCCCGCAGTGCCCTCCCGCAGTGCCTGGGGGCCGCCCGCTCAGCGGCAGATTTGGGCGTCTCCCGTCTGCAGCCAGTGCAGGCCCTTTGGCGAGGGTGTGGTAGGGAATGTGATCTTCTCGGAGGAGCAGTAAGAGAGGCGGCCTGGCAGAAATGCCACCGGGCTCATCTCATCTTGAAATCACAGACACTTATTGTTAAAGCCTTTTTCTAAAAACATACATTGAAGAGAATTTGAAGCTCTTCTTACAGTACTTAACTGAAAACATTCAATTAAGCTTGAAAACTGCATAAAAAAACAGCTGCTGCATGGCTTTCCTATGTTATTTGTTTTTTCTGCGGAGATAGATGTGCTGGGGACACAGACTGATGGAGAATATTAGCTTCAGCTTCGCTCGAGCCTTGGCTTGGTCTGAATGATGGTGGATGCCATCCGTGATGCCTGGTCCTTCAGCGGCTTCGAGACTACAGATTCCACTGGTGAAATGGACCACGTATATCAGGTAGAATACTATCTCACAAAGGTGCTCAGGTTGTGTCCAGGAACCTGCAGGCACGTTACCGGTGCAGCAGCAGGACCTGCAGATGTGGGTAAAGGTGAGGCCTGGGACCTCAGAGATGACCCCGGTGGTCCTCATGGCCCACCCTCAGCACACGTGCCCTTTGAAGCAGAGAACCTTTCCAAAGGTCTGGAGAGGTGAGACAGGGCGGAGGGTAGAGGCTGGTTTGGACAGAGTCGAGGGAGGCCAGTGGCCTCCAAAGGTGGACCGGGCCTGGCGACGGCTGGCGGGAGCAGGGGCTGTCCATGCTGCCGTGGCCAGGACCCGCATCTGTGCACACGGCCTCAGCGAGGGGCAGGTCCTCCCCGAGGGGCAGGTCCTCCCCAGAGCCCCTGAGACTCCAGCTCAGTCAACCCTTGTGTGCTTCCTACTTAAAGATAAGGACTTTGTGATAAGCTACTAGAAACACTAAGGAACCGTACACCGTGAGATGGCCCGCAGCACAGGCCCAGTGTGAGATGGCCCGCAGCACAGGCCCGGTGTGAGATGGCCCGCAGCACAGGCCCGGTGTGAGATGGCCTGCAGCACAGACTCAGTGTGAGATGGCCCGCAGCACAGGCCCAGTGTGAGATGGCCCGCAGCACAGGCCCAGTGTGAGGGCATCAGCCAGAGAGGTTCGGGGCTCAGCTGCTGGCTGCGTTCGTGAGGAGCATTCCGAAGAGTGTGGTCCTCGTGGAATGCGTGGGGTAGGATACAAAGGAAGAACGGAGAGTGTTAGAGTGGACCAGCTGCTCCGAAGAGGCTGTGCGTGAAGAAGGAACTGATTCCTGAGGGGCTGGGAGAGAGAGCACAGAGGATCGAGGAGAGAGTGCAGGAGAGAAAGGGGTGTGGGGAGAGGGAGGACTAAGGTTCTCTGGGGCTGAGGCTAAGAGGCTCCCGGGATACGGACTCTCAAGATCTGTCTCTCTCAGCCTCACCCTGCCTGTCTTCTCAGAGACACAGGCTGGACTGAATCTGTATTTGGACTGTTTCCAAACAATTCCGTTCTGGACTGAAATGAGCCAGCATACTATGATGCAGTTGTGGCAGAACAGGAATAACCGAGCTAAAATGAATTAATTGTCCAGACAGGGAGGTACTAGTCGATAAAATTCAGATCACACTGGTACTTTCTGGTGATTCTTTTTGAGTGCCATATAGATTTAGGTAGATGATAGACAGATAGATAAGTAACTGGAACTACTGTAGAGCAAGGTTTTTATGTTAGTAGCCAAATCTCCATAAATGGGACATTTTTATCCTGTTAGCTAAACTGATACTTGCTTAACTTCCATCGGGTAGAGTCAGACTTGTTTCGTCTCCAGCGCCCTGTCTTGCTAGCTCTGTAGCCAGCGTGACAGTCCTTCCAGTCATGGTATCTCAGTTAGGAGACGGGTCCCAGTACTCAGCCTCCAGCATCAGGTGGGGTCCGGTCCGGTGCCTGCGGAGTGCCCACACAACTCCTGGTACTTGGCAGGCATTCAGCAAATAACAGCTACTGCTTAGGGGCTGGCACATATTATTGTTGTTGTTTACCCCTGAGTGTGAAGGCAAGTGGACGACAGCTAGTAAGACGCAACAGCAATTGTCTTTGGAATTGTTGACATAAATACACACCCGCGTCCTTGATTCTACATATTCCAATAACTTCAGTTAATTGTAGCTTCATTTCTGAAGTCTTACTCAACTCTACAATTTCCACAACTGAAAAGTACTTGGCATAAACTTTAAAATAAATGAAAGCAATACAGAACCCGAGTGTCTGCCCTGGGTGTATTAGAGCCATAACTAACGTGTGCCCTTGCTATACTCCAACTTTCTTTCCTGGATTTTTTTCCCATTTATGAGAATTCAGATTGAAACCCCGGCAGCAACATAGACTTTGGTCTGAACTGGGAAGTGCTGAAAGTTCTGTCCGTTTCTCCCTTTCCTGTGATGCTGCCAACTGTCCAGCCTCATGCTCTGCCCACTGCCTGGGCTGCCCACTGGCACCACTGGCTCCCCTCATTCACCTGTCCTTGGAAGGGTGTCTGGACGGTGCCTGCTTTTGTTTAAGGTGGTTGTCCTTGCTCAGTGTTCAGTGATATTGTGCATCGGTTAGCTACATGGTACTGCTGTGTAACAAATGACTTCAAAACCTCCCTGGCTGACATCAGTACGGTTACTCTCACACTCGAGAACATGCAGGTGAATCCAGTTATTGTAGACTGGGAGACTGTTGTGCAGCCCCAGGCTGTGGATGATGCCAGGTCTGTACCATATATATCTCATGTTCCATGGACGACCCAGGGAACTTTCTCGTGGTGAGCAGTTGTGACACACACTAACTCACATGAGCCCGGCGAGAGTCTCTGCCTACAAACACCAGGTAGTAATCCCATAGCAAGTCCCACAGTCAGGCCCAATATACATACAAAGAGGTGGAGAACGCTGCCCCGATCACCACAAAGTTACATGAAACTCCTGATAACTGGCCGTTCCTATTCAGCCCCCAATGGCCATTTTATATAGTTGGAGACACACACTGTTTTGCCGCCATCAGCAATCTCACTTCAGAATGATTTCAGCACACACACACACACACACACAGACAGACACACACACATAGACGACACACACACACATTCCCATACATACAGACACAGACATACATACACAGACAGACAGACACACACACACACACACACACACACAGACACACACACATAGACGACACACACACACACATTCCCATACATACAGACACAGACATACATACACAGACAGACAGACACACACACTCCCATACATACAGACACAGACATACACACATAGACACAGACACAAACACACACACACACAGACAGACACACTCACATACATACAGACACACA